>PVIY010017975.1:0-23165 GCA_004026745.1 Myrmecophaga tridactyla
CCCACATGCAGCTGGCATCAGCTGTGTTTGCTTTCCAGGCTGGCGCTGCTTCAACCCAGCTTTGCTTCTACATGGAGCAGAGGGCTGAAAGCCAGGCTGTGGTAACCTTGACCTTCCTGTTTCTCCATCTGCAGCATCCTGGCAACCGCGGGGACCCACTTCAACACACATGTGGACCTGAGGACCCTCCGGGCTGTGCGTGTCCTGAGGCCCCTGAAGCTCGTGTCAGGCATACCTAGTGAGCCTCTGCCTTTCTTCTTTCTTCTCTGCCAGTAGCTTTACTGATATGTCTACAGCAGGATCCAGGCCACAGAGAATTGGGGCTAAACAAAAAATTCCTACCAGGAGGAAGTCCCAGTGATAATAAATAGTGGGGTTGCAGCAGTCTGGTACAACATTTTGTTTTTAAATTTAACAACCTTATTTTTGCTCATCTAAAAGATAATGGAATGGGTGGTGTGATGGTGGCTCAGTGGCAGAAATCTCACCTACTATGCCAGAGACCTGGGTTCGATTCTTGGTGCCTGCCCATGTGAAAAAAAAAATGATAACGGAATTCAATTCCTGGACCATGCACCTTCCCCCCACCCACCCAAAGGAAAAAAAAAAGATAATGAAAGATCTTCATAGAAAATTTGGAAAGTAAACTATAAAAAGAATAATGAAAAGCAGTCATTAGCCTATCCTTCAGAAATAACTTTAGGGTAACATTTTAGTGTGTTTTTTTCATTTACTTTCTATATAATTGGGACCATCTGGTATATATAGTTTTGGATCCTGTCATAAACATTTTGTTTTCTTGATATAAAAACCTACTAAAAATATTAGTTTAAAAATCCATACTGTTGTCTTTCTTATATATGCCATGACTTACTGAGTCATCTTTATGTTGTGGATATTTAGGTTATTTCCATTTTTTTTTGCAATCGTAAATAGTGTTGCAAAAAATGTCTTTTTGCTTCAGTCCTCATTAGAATTTCTGATTATTTTCTTCTGCTGCATTCTTAGAAGCGCAATTGCTGGGTCAAAGGGTATGATATTTTATTAATAACAATCATACCAATTGTGCTTTCCCTGACAACATGGGGAGAGCAGGGCCTGAGATAGAGTGGCAGGGAAGATGGGCCTTGTTCTCAGAGGACGTATAGTCCAGCAGGGATATGCCTAATTTCCTTTAGGAAAGGAGTGCATTTTAACAATCTTACTGTGTAAGAGAAATCCAGGAGACAGCATGGGTGAAATGAAGAAAAGGTCATAGGTCTGCAGATGATCAGAGAATGGTGAGGAGGAGGAAGAGAGTGATTCCAGGGGAAGAGTGAGGGAAATCTTTGACTTGATGTTTCTGGGTTTTCCCATTGGGAACTCTCTCCTTCATTTGAGGACCAGTGGGTCTTTTCCCTCAAAGACTTTCCCTTCTCCTTCCTGGGCATAGTAAATGGGGCCTTCCCTCTTGAATGGTGGTGAGTGAGCCTTCCGTTTACCATTCCCTCTGCTTCCTTCTAGGCCTGCAGATTGTGCTGAAGTCCATCATGAAGGCCATGGTGCCTCTGCTCCAGATTGGCCTTTTGCTCTTCTTTGCTATCCTGATGTTTGCTATCATTGGCTTGGAGTTCTACAGTGGGAAGTTACACCGAGCATGTTTCATGAACAATTCAGGTAGAGTCACTCTCTCTTCTTCTCTCTGTTGGTCATTGGAGGTAGTTGGAGAAGTATGTCCTATTCCAACCCTGGAATTAGAATTAGAAGCTTCCTAGTCACCAACATTTTGAGGCACAACCAGCATAGAAAGATCACCATTTGACACTGATATTGCAATGTAGATCATCTCTGAGGTTTGCAGTTGGAGGGTGTCAAACAGGAAGTCTCAGCATCCCCTATCCCATGGTATAGGGGCTATCAGAATATATTTAGACATGTGTTTGAAGAAATACCCTTTTACAGTGGCCTCTTTAGCTCACAGGCCATTGAGACACACGAAATCTAGAACTCTAGGGAGAAGCAGAGGGTCCCTCTGGATCTGGGGAAGCATTTTTCCTTCATGCTCCATCTCATGACCTTCCTCTATTCCTGTGGTGATCAAACCACAGGTGTGGAAGAAAGATGGTAAGCTTGGGCAGGGGAGACTGGTGGGGAACAAAAGCCCCAAATTTTAGTTTCTTTGCATCTTATGTGTATTTTTTGCATTGAGGAGAGTACCCCTAGGAGGAAAGTGGCAAGGGAGAGGTTGAAAACATGATACCCAAATAGAATCATGTTTTCTTTATGAAAATAATCCTCAAAGAATACCTTCTACCTTGGATTTTTACTTTCTTATTTTTGCCTTTTATTCAGGACCAAGAAATCAGGTCAGAAAACTAAGTTAAAACTCAGTGAAGGGACAGTTCATAACTCCCTGTAAGGGAGCCTGAGGCCAAGAAGGGCTGACCTCCTTCCATGGGAAATAGAACTGCTTGATTGTGGCTTCCTGTGTTCATATCCACTTCATGCTAACGCACAATGTGATTTATCCCCCACCCTCCAAATATGTCTGCAGGTATTCTAGAAGGATTTGACCCCCCCCATCCATGTGGCGTGCAGGGCTGCCCAGCTGGCTATGAGTGCAGGGACTGGATTGGCCCCAACGATGGGATCACCCAGTTTGATAACATCCTTTTTGCTGTGCTGACTGTCTTCCAGTGCATCACCATGGAAGGATGGACCACCGTGCTGTACAATGTGAGTGGAGTTGACAGGGAGTGGGAGCAGGGAAGAAGCCTGGAATGAGGCTTCTGGGGTTGTGTGGACAGGGTCGGTCTGGGAAAGGGGACAGCTGCATCTATGAGAACAGTCTAGAATGGCCGCTGACTATAAACAGGCGGCTCAGCTGTACTGGTATATTCTCTCTAAATAGTAGCCTTGGTTCTGGGTGTAGAATATGTGTATGTGTGTGTGGGGGTGTAGACTCAACTGAGGGAAGGTCTAGCAGTTCATATCCCTCCATTGCCTGGCTTCTTGCTAGGTGGTAGTACGCAGCTTCTTAATACAATTAGGATATTGCATCCCATATTGGATGGGTTATCGAGACTAGCTAAATCAGATCAATTTAGCACTTATACAGTATGTTCTGCTGCAGGTTTGATATGCTGGTGGAGTGCAGTGAGGGTTACCAAGAGGTATAAATTTCTTGGTCGCTGCTACAGATGTTCTCAATGCTGGCTGCACATTCGAATCAGCTGGGGGCTTTAAAAAATTTATACTGCCTGAGATACACTCCACACAGATTAAAGAGGCTACTAGGGACAAGGGCCAGTTAATTATTTTTTTTTAATCTTCCTAACTGATTATGTTATACAACTCCCATCAAAAACTACATTACATGTACCTGAGAAATATGCTTAATTGTAAGACTTACCAGATGCTTGTTAAAAATTCAGGTTTACAAACCCCTTCTCTAGAGAATCTGATTTTGTGCAGTTGTGTATAGTTTGTGAGCTGTTCTTTTTACAGGTGCCCCTGGTGACTCATATGACCAGGCATATTTGGAAAGTTCTGAGCTGGTGCACATGACAAGGCTATCTAAATTCCTGTATGGAGACAGAAGTTAGACAGGTGACCACTGAAGTGTCTTCTGCCTTCAGAGCCGGATTTAACCAAGTTATTAATGGCATGGTGTGAGTCTAAGTTCTAAACTCAGAGGAGGTATATGGTTTGATGACATGGAGGTACGTTGGGCAAAGCAGTGGAGCAGGTTGGCTTTGTAAGTGGGTGTGTAGAGAGGACTATTTCCCCATGTGCATTCAGTCAGCTCACCCCAAGTCAGATACATTTGGAATGATCATCCCTTCTTACCTGTGCTCCCACAGCCTCCCCTTATTCTCATGTGCTTCTTGTTTCCTTCACTTCGTCTCTTGATTATCTTTTTAACCTGATTCCACTTGAATAAAAATTACTGGATGGGCACAGGGCGGCTTACACAGAGCACATTTTAAGAGGACCTCTGAATATAATTTACACTTTTACACTTGAGAGAAAGAATATGCTATGTCTTAGGAGAGATTCAATCAGATTGTAATCCCCGAAGAGAAAGTACTGCATAAGACCTGCACAAGTAGAGGTTTAGTAAATGCCTTTACTGACCTGGATCCATTCCCATAATGGGGTAAGCAAGGCAAGACTGAGAAGCTTTGCAAAAAAGAGCCATGAGCTATTATGCTAAGGGAAGAATTCCCAAGGACCAGCTCATGCCCAGCAAGCCCAAGGGTTAAGTGTGACTTCGTTAACTGGGGTTCTCACCAGTTGGGAGTGGGGTTAATGGGAAAGAGAGAAGTGAGACAGGGTTGATGGGTCATTTTAAGTGTGAAGGATGCTTGAGGCTGTGTCACTCAGATTAGCCAGGTGCCTCTGAAAATTATAGCACTGGCCCCACAGTGGCTGGTGTGTCACTTTGGGGGTGATGTATTTCAATTATGTGTGTAGACTCACCTAAGTGATGTGATAAATGCATTGAGAGCCTGAAAGGAGAAGTGTTGCATTTGAGGATGCATGATCTGTTGGGCCTCTCTAATCAAGACTCAGATAGTACTGAAGCAGGCAGGAACACAGTCGAGGAATCACTTATTATCCTCACATTGATTCATTTGTTCATTTATTCATTCTTTCAAAAATACTTATTGAGTATTTACTATATGTCAAGCACTGTGCTAGCCAGTAGGGATATAGGGGGAGAAAAAAATGCCATGATCCCTGTTTCCTGGTGTTCTCTTCAAATTCCCATCCCTCTCCAGTTCTCTGTCTACCTGAAACCTTAGTTAGCAGTATAGAGAGATCATGTAGAGGCAGGAAAAAGAAGAGGCCAAATTGCAGATTCTCTGAAACCTTGCACAGCATTGCCTTCTGGGGCCACAGACTCACACTCTCTCTGACTTCCAGCCCATCAGTCACTGAACATTTCCTGAAGGCCTCCTGCTACCCCAATAGCTAGAGCCAGAACTGGGGGAACAGGTTGCGCTGTAGGGCTGGTTCCCCAGGAGTGACTGGCTACTCATGGGCAGGATGAACTCATGTCCACTCCTGAAATGGCATTGCTTTCTAGATGGCCAGGTCTGGAACTAGGGCATAGACCCAGGAATCTGCAGGCAGAGGTGATAGTCATAGTTAGCTGAATATCTATACCTTGATTCAAGAGAAGTTGGATGATCACGCCCAATTTTTACCCAGTGAAACAAGGTCAGTCTGCTCTCTAGGAAGGCTGGGCTTCATTTGAGCAGGAACTGGCATGCCAGGCAGGGCCCCAGGCAGAGACTTGTCATGTGAGCTGGACACACATCTTGGTGTGTCTGCTGCTTGAAGGGCAGGTTTGGGGTAGTGGACTCAACATTCTAGTGACAAGAAGACTTGCAACGTGTGGTAGAGTCACAGCATACCAACTTTTAATTTACCCAAATTCAGACATTTAGCTTGACTAGGAAATGGGGGATGGAGAGAAGAGAGGGAGAAAACAAATTTAAATCATTCAGACTAATTCACCATTTATTCCTTGTAATGAGCTCATGCCCATTGGAAGTATGGGATGAGAGATGTCCAGTATTCTTGGCTTAACAATTGTAGATTGTGGTAGCCCATTACAACAATACCTGAATATTTTTCATTTTTCTTCATTTTTATTTTAACTCAGGACTTTGTAATGACAGAAGTTTTATAATATATGTATCTATTAGAACTGGCCACACACCATGGAATTAACTATGAACAACTAATGTTTTCAAATACATGAAAACATTTATCTATTAGGCTTAAGTTGGCTTAACTTATTAGGCTTATTAGGCTTAACTTAAGCCTAATAGATAAATGTTTTCATGTATTTGTATATTTATGCATCCAAAAAAATCACTACTGTGCCATTTCTACCACCATGCCATCACCACCATTAATATGACGCTAATGCAACTATGTTGGCTTCCTTTTCTGCCACTCTTCACTCTGGGAAGGACCAATTCATCTGGCTGCTGTATTTCCTCCAGTCCCAAACCAGCTCACACAGGCCTCAAGGAGAAGGGGAGTCTGTTTCTCAGCACAAGTCCCCTTCTATTCAGTGGTTGCAACAAATATGTAAGATTTATTGTGCCCATTATACTCAAACCAATAGGAGAACTTTCAGGTTTATGCAATACACAGAAGCTCTATCAAGCATATGGGCACAGTTTAACTTTTTTATACACAGTTTAAATGCTTCCCATAGGTTACATCACCTTTCTGCTGCACTGACTCTTCCTAAATACCTCCCCTTGACCCTGGGTTGCTCTGCCTTTGAGAGCTATTAGCTTTTTTTGCATGTGGCTTTCACTTTATAATGTTATCATCATCATAAGTGGGAGAGGGTTCGCATTGTTAGGGCAACCTGGAGTCATACCTGCTCAATTTAGTCTCTACTAGGTCTTCACCTCTGCTTGGTCAAACTCCAACTGTATTTTCGGCTTCCCTTCTTTCTGTGGTGGAAAGAATGCAAAGCAGTCCGGAGTTCTGCTGGCTGTAGCTTTTTGTTTTGATGTTCTCTCCAAAGGTCTCCTCAACTTGCAAACTCTCCCTTATTCTTACTAATTTAACTCATTTTATTTCTCTTTACCTTGGTAGATATTCCTTTTCCAGCACAATACATTCTCCCTCTGATTAATATTGTTCATTCAACAAATGTTACTGTGGCTCTAGTATTAACTTCTAGCCCTCTTCATTTGAACTTAGAGATGGCTAAGAGAACTGGCTTTCTTCTGATTCTGGTCTGTCATTTCTGTCATTCTGGGTTTATCTGCTAATCCAGTTAGCTGTTTTTTTTGTATCAGAATTAATATACAGATTGCAGAGGTGCACAGTTCCTGGCAATAATTGCCAAAATCTCTCTTCTTAAAGTCCAGTATTATCACTATTTCTGTAGCTTGAGCTATTTGCCTTCTCATTTGCAGTCTATAAACTCATGCTGATGCAGAAATTTCATGGAGGTGTGCTGTATTTCTCCACCCTGCAGCTATGTCTGCTGTAAGTATTGTGATTACCTAGGGTGCTTTGTGTTCCCATAGTAGAAAATGTTTTACTTGCTTTTGACAAGAGAAGGTAACTTGTAGTCTGGATGCTTTCTGAGAGTCATCCTCACTCCTTAGAAGTCCTTTGGTTGATCATTAATGTCTGTGGCTCTCTCTGTAGTTGCTCTCTTCTAATTGCACGTGATCAATATTTGTTAAGTGGTAATAGCTGTCCATTTTTTGCCTGGCTGAGATTTTGTTTATGTGTGTTAGGCATAAGCACCTTGAAAGAATAACACCATATCCTAGGGTTGATGAAAAACTGTCATTCTCTAGCTTTTTGATGTTTTGTGGTATCTACAGAGAACGCTTTTGGTTCTGGGGTCCTTGATACTAGGGAGTGTGTCTTTTTGTCTTTGTATTACTCTTCTCCCACTCTGCTCTCTTTGTGCCCTGGGAACAGTACAGCATACTCAAAACTAATTTGCCAGGTAGGGGACAGTTACCTATGTTTGTTTTATGGTTATTGATCAGTAACTCAATAGCCAGCTGGCCGAGGATCAAATTTGGTCAAATTTGTAGACACCTGTAACCCAGATCCATCATGCTCTGAAAAAGGCTGGTTTTTCCCTCCATGTCAGTCAGGCTACCATGTTCCCAGATCCTTATCAAAAGTCTGGAACCCTGTAATACAGATGGAATCTGATCCCAGTGTCTGTTTACCTGTGTCTTGTCTTGGCCACAAAGGATTAAGTGGGTACTGGGAGTTGGTCTGTCTCTTTTCTTAGTGTCTGGGAAATAGGAATGTGTTGAATAAGGGAGCTATGATGTTGATTTTGTCCTAATTTCTCCTGAGTGGCTGGCAGGACAACTTGCTTGCCAGCACCATCCAGGAGGGGAGAGAGTTGAGGGAGGAATAAACTATTTCCTGAACTCACAATAATGCCTTCCTAACTTCCACCTTTTTGTCTCATTACATTCATACACAATTACAGATTCATTCATTAACTCATTATATATTCAGCACATATTTAGTAAGTGCCTAGTATGTGCTGGGCATTGTTCTACATGCTGGGATACAATAAGAAATAAAGTCCTTGCCCTCATGAAGCTTACACCTAGTGGAAAAATACATGCAAAATAAATAACTAAAACATATGTTATATGATAGGTGCTGTGGAGAAAAATAAAGCAGGGAGGGTGGGTATGGAATGCTAGTGAGGGGAGTTGAAATTTTAAATGGAGAGGTCAGGGGAAGACCCCGTTGAGAAGACAGCATTTGAACAAAAGCTTGAAGAAGGTTAAGGGCACGAGTCCTCGGATATCAGGGGGAAGAATGTCCTGGGTGGACGGGACAGTGAGTACAAAAATTCTGAGCTGGGGATGTGCCAGTATGTTTGAAGAACAGCAAGGAGCCCAAGAGGCTTGGCATGGCATGGGTGAGGGGTAAAGTAGGAGGAGATGGAGCAGACAGCCAGGTCATGTGGAAGCCTCTAAGCTATTGTAATGATTCTGTTTTTTTACTCTGAGTGATACGGGGAACAGCTGTATTACTGCTTTGAAGAGAGGAATGACATGACCTGAGTTACGTTTTAAAAGGATCACTCTAGCTGCTTCCTGAAAACAGACTGTAAAGAAACAAAACTAGAAGCACGCAAACAACTTAGGAGGCTGTTACCATGGTATGAGACAGAAATGATGGAGATTTAGACCAGTGAGGCAGCAGTGGGGAGGGTGAAAAGTAGTTGGATTCTGGATGAATTTTAAAGGTTGAGCCTATGGGATTTTCTGGCAGATTGGATGTGAGTGTGAGAGAAAGCAGCCAGAAGGATGGAGTTGCTGTTATCTGAGTTAGGGAAAATGATGGACGAGTAGGTTGGAGTAAGATTAAGAATGTAGTTTGGGCATGTTTAATTTGTGATGCTTGTTCGACGTGGAGATGTAGGAGGGGGTTGGATAAATGATCCTGGAGTTCAGGTGGGAAACCTGGGCTGGAGATATAAATTTGGTTTCCATGTACTTAAAGTCACGAGCCTGGATAAGATCACCAAGGGACTGAATATAGATAGGGAAGAGAAGAGGTTCCAGGACTGGGGTCCAGTGTTAGGATGTTGGGGACATGAGAAATCAGGAAAGAAGACTGAGAAAGAGCAGCTAGGGAAGTAAGATGAAAATTGGGAGAGAGTGGTATCTCAGTAGCCCAGGGAAGTGATGTTTTCAAGGAAGATAAAGTAGAGGGGTGATCATCTATGTCAAATGCTGCTGATGAGTTAAGTAAGATGAGGGCTAACAATGAACCCTTTGAACCATTTGGATGCCAGGAATTGTTTGAGTGGAATGATGGAGGTGAAAACCTGATTGCAGAAGGTTTAATAGAAGATTGGAAACAGTGAGTACAGACCACTGGGTTGAGTTTTGTTTTAAAGGGGAGCAGGGGAAATGAGACAGATGGACAAAATAACAGTGTGTTTGTATGCTGATGGGAATGAGCTTTTAGAGATAAGGAACACTGACATAAAGGAAAGGGATGAAAATTGCTGGGCTGACCTCGTTAGAGAAGGGATGGGATTTAGTGTACACAGGTGGAGGGCTTGGCTTAGGTAGACTTGGATGGTTTATCCATAGCACTAGGAGGGAAAGCAGAACAGTGGCTACAGAGGCTGGTATGTGGGTTGGGTTGATGTGGTAGCAGACACTTGTGGAATTTCTCTTTCATTTGCTTCTGTTTTCTCAATGAAGTAGGAAGTCAGGTCATCAGCTGAGGGTGGCAGGAGGAGAAGGTTGGAAGTTTGAGGGGTAAGTGTAAAATTGCTTTCTAGGAAAGTAAGGGAGTGAAAGGCCTGGGAGAATATGCCTGACTGCTAGGCAGCGTTGGGGATGCACCTGGTGTCGGAGGTGATGAATCTGAAGTGAGACCAGTCAACCTGGTGTGCTTTCTTCTGACCATTTCAGTTCAGATGGGGAAAGTAGGTAGAGAGTTGGCTTTTAACCAGAGTGTAGTTTTACCAGATGAGGACGTTGAAGTGAAGAAAGGTCAAGAAAATGATGCTAGCTTAGCAGTGGAATTTGAACTAAAGTAAGGAGCAGAGACCATGAGAAGGCAATAGACTGGATGATGGGCCCTTCTTGAAATGTTGCTCTTGGATCTGCTGGACAAATTCAGTCTGTGGAATAGGTTGAGAAAACTTGCACACTGTAAGTAAGAAGTGGGTTTTGAAACCAAATGTTCAGATTTTTCATTTGGTGCTCTGGCTTCCCCAGGAGAGAGAGTGAGTGAGCGAGTGAGCGAGGTGTGTGTGTGTACGTGTGTGTGTGTGTGTGTGTGTATGTGCACAGAGTCACCTGTGACTACATGGCGCCTACACATCCCCTGTGTCCCCTGTGACTTCACTCTTGGGCACCTGGCCTTGCTCTGATTGGCCCACAGCTCAATTGAGAATGTTGACTTGGGAACATTTTGGGGACCGAAAACCCACCAGGCCCACCCACCTACCTTGCCAACATTGTACTCTGTAATCTTGTTTTCTTCCTCAGAGTGTCTGTCTAATGCTTTTTTTAAACTCATTTACGTTTGCAGCTTCTGCTGCTGCCTTTGGCAGCCTGTTCTCCGTGTTAATTACTTATCCTCTCGCTGCACAGTGCAGTCCCGTCCTCCTGTGCCCTGCCTGCTGGGCCACAGGCCCCGGTCCTCCGCCCTCTGCTCTGGGCCTCCCCCTTGTGGGAGGAAACTGTGCTCTTCTTTTTTTCTCACACCCATGCATTAACCATCCACAACTGTCTCCACCCCTGAAATAATTCCTACTCTTTGCACAGCCAAATCAGTTTCTTAATAATTTGTTGAACCAGAGATGCCATCATGTTTGGGGTTTAGTCCAGATGTGCTCCACTTGCCTCCTGATCTGTCACCTGCATTTCACCCCACATACCAGGCCAGTCTTCAGACCCTTTGTCTGTACAGAGCCATCAGGCTGGCTCAGGGTTCCTTTAGTTTCTTTTAGCTCACTCTAATACACGGTTTAGTTTCTAATCTCTGACCAGAGGCCTGGGGTGCCTGCTGAGTCAGGCAGCCTTTGGCTATGATCTCTCCTGTTCCAAGGCAATACCAGACCTTGGGACTAAGGAGTGGATGGTAGTTGGAGGTGGTGCTTTGGTGACTCAGTGGCTTTTTCAGGTTCTTTTCAGTGGATCACTGTGGGGCCCAAATCCTCATGGAATCTACACCTGGGACAGTGCCAGTCTTTGGCACGTTGTACAAACCAAGAGGTCTCTGTTTCCCCCCTCAATTTACCATTCATTGGAAGAAGTACTTATTAAGTCATTTCTTTCAGTGTCTTTCAGAGTGTGGACTATGTTAGAATCACCTGGAGACAATTAGTTTTTTTTTTTGGGGGGGGTGCATGATCTGGGAATCGAACTCGGGCCTCCCGCATGAAAGGCGAGCATTCTACCACTGAACCACCCGTGCGCCCGGGGGCAATCAGTTTTACTGCAGATTCCTGGGTCCACCCTGCATCTAATGAACTGGGATCACCAGAGGTAGGATGAAGGAATCTGTATTTTTCACAAGTTTTCTCATGAAGTTTGAGAACCACTGTTCTATGTGGCTGTAATTGCTGTCACAGGAAGGGCCAGGCTCAAGGTAGAAAGTGGGAGAATACTGATGAAAAAGGTTCACTTCTCACTTTCAGCCTGTCTCCCCTGTGAGATGGATTTCTGTGAGGTCGT
Organism: Myrmecophaga tridactyla; assembly: GCA_004026745.1. NCBI lineage: Eukaryota > Metazoa > Chordata > Mammalia > Pilosa > Myrmecophagidae > Myrmecophaga > Myrmecophaga tridactyla. The sequence goes on from PVIY010017975.1 coordinate 11,718, forward strand.
GCTTTCTTCCTATTTGTCTGATACAAAGAGATCGGAGTATAGTGGATGCTCAGGAAAGAGTTAATTAACTTATTTGAGTCCAGAAGGAGTGGTAAGCCATGTGCATGTGTCGTGTGCATGAGTACACACACATTCGTGTAATAAGAGAAACTAAAAGGTCAGGAGACAGATAAGTGGAGATCTCTGGGAGGTCTGGGGGAAGAGTGGTTAGAGTCAGCTTCCAGAGAGCCTCAAGAGGAGCCCAAGAGGAGCTGCTCTGTGGAGACTCTGGGTCCTCTTTTAAGTGAAGGGCAGTGAGCCCACGGAGGAACTGGGCAGTGATGCTGAACTGAATAAGCTCTTCACTGCTGCCAGGTCAAGAAGTCAGAACCACAGACAGGAGATCAGAGGTGTCAGTTGCCCACTGGATGCTTAGATGCTACTTGACATTTCTACTTTTCTCGGGAAGAAAACTCAAAAACTAGCTTTGAAAGGTGGAAAAGGAGTTGGGAATACTAATTTTCTCTTATCTGCCCTCCCCTCGTCCCTTCTTCATTTCGTTTCTATTAAAAACAATATGCATAAATGTTCATATTTTTACCTCCCTCAAGTCATATATTTTGCAGTTGGGTCTCAGCTTTCTCTCAGTGGTAAAGTTCTAGCCGATGCTTTCCCCCTACTTCCATCTCAGTTATCTCCCAAAGGGATGGAGGGATTGAACAAGAGCCTCTTTTCTCCAGGGTGCTAAGTACTTTGGGGCGCCGTGTTACACTTCTGGACTTCCAGAGACTTCTTTCTTGCAGGGGAGAACCTCATTCTCCACAGCCTTTTCCACTCCCTTGGGCTCCCATTGTCTGTCCACTAGAGGAAACAAAGGATTCTCTGCAATCATGGGGAGGCAGAATAGTAAATAGAAGAAAACTATTTCATATTTGACGCATGAGTATAGTTTTGCCGTATCATCTGCATATGAATATGTCTCATGCTCTGGGAAATCACAACACTTCAAGAACAAAAAAGAAGCCACAGGATGACTTGGGATGGCTTTTAATTTATATCCCCTCAGCTTCTCCTTGTTTCCCTCTTCTTGAGAAATAGTAACATAAGGGGGCAGGGGTTAGGAGGGGCAGCCTTCCAGTGCGCAGCCTCCACCATCCCCAGGAGCAGGCAGGTCCCAGCACCTTGTAATGGTCAGAGAATACTTGTGTTTCCATCCTCCTGAAGGCACCATGCTGGCACCTCCTCTCCCCCTCCCTCCCCTACCACCCTCTCTGGCCCTCACACTCTGAACCAGGGATTTGTCAGCTCAGTTCTGTAGATGACCTTTGGTGGCATTCACAAAACTTGTTCCAAATCCTTTTTTTTTTTTTTAATAGTTTTTAGCTACTATATTTTCTTGAACCTAAGATGCCACTGATTATAAGATGTACCAAAAATATAATGACAGAATTTCTGGGGGGAGGAGGGGGACGCGTTGAATTCTATAAGTACGTATTCATATATCCTGAGCTCCAGGATATATCTAAAGTATATCTTAGAATTGAGAAAATAGAAAATTAAGGAAAAAGTCTAATTTAAAAAGCCACACATAATCAGTGTTTTACAGACCAAATTTTCACACGTGGAGACCACCTGTAGTGTTGCTGGCTTAATTTATTTTTGTGCAGACCTTGGAGTAAAGCTCCTCCTGCCATCTCTGCCTTCGTTTCAACTTTGTGTAAATGCGCTACTGATTAGAAAGCCTGTAGTTCTGGGTTAGTCTTTTAAAAACTTCAGGCCTGAGCTTGTTTGCTCACATAAAGCAGTATAACTGAGCATGCTGTTACTTTTCTGTATGATTCAGGATTTTCTCAGTACTGTGAAACTAAAACAAAATACAGAAATAAACTAGATGCCAAGGCTGCTTCAAGACTGCTGCAGTCATCTATAACCCTGACTTCCAATTTTTATCTTCCTAAAAGCCACCTCATTCTTTTCAGTGGTTAAATGTATATTAAATGTTTCATGTTATTTATATTAAATATATAAAATACATTTATGCCCAAGGTGTACCTTCTTATAAGCTTTATGTATTGGTGTTCCAGTGAAGATCTTGTTTAAGAAAAGGATTCCTGATGTTAAAGGTGCTGTAATATAGTGGTTAAGAATCCTGGTTCTACTTTTACTGTCTTTGGGACTTGGGCACCTATTTAATCTCCATGCTTTAGTTTCCTCATCTGTAAAGTGAGGATAATTGTGGTACCTCCTCATAAGATTGTAGTGAAAAATAACTGAGGTCCGAAATATGTGTAAAGCCCTTTCCATTTGCCTGGCACATAGTGAGCACAATGGTTTTGGCTTTTATTATTATTTTTTGAATTGTGAAAGCCACCCATCTACAGTACACAAGTGTCTTCTTCCACTGCCCTCTGAAAAGATCTCCTCTCAGACCCGTCCCTTTTTGTGTCTCAGGCCAGTCCCTTTGCACCTTCTGTTTGCATCTTTGCAAATTACTAATCTTGAATCCATGTCCTTTGAATTACCTGGGACCAGTTTTTCCTCCAAAACCCTGATCACTTGCTACCTGCTCCGCAGAGCCTTCTCTGACTATCCCTGAGAGACTCAAAGGAGAAGAGGTCTTGCCTCCTCAGAGTCTGCCCCCAGACCTAAATGTCAAGAGCATTCATTGGCCACTTTTCCCCAGATTTCCCAGATGATCAGTTGTCTTTCAGGCTTGTAAACATCATTCTGTCTTCCAGCATCAAACGCGGCGTGTTTAAGTGTCCAGTGACTATCCACTGATTAACTGATTTCTGAGCAGCTCTGAGAGCTGCTGAAGACAGCCTGGCTCCACCTTGGGCAGGCCCTGGCTATCAGGGCCTCAGGACACCTGGGCGAGCTGCCCTCAGGAGGGCAGGGTTTGACAATGGGCTGTCACCTCGGTTGCTGCACTGTCTGATTTTCCTGCCTCACTCCTGCTCAGCAACCTGCTCCCTTCCCTTCTCCTGTGACAGATAGAGGTAAACAACACAGCACACAAAACAAGACAAAGCCTGGAGAAAAGTAGGGGACCAGGGATTTATTTCAGTGTTTATAGAAGGGTTTGTGTGTAATTAGCAGTTTATTTCTGTGACACAGTTGGCCTCCTGGCTTGACTCCTGGCTGCAAAATGCTCTTAAAGCGACCCATACCCAGACAACCTGAGAGATGACTAGATTTTTGGAACAGAATGAAGAAAAAGCATGTCCTGTTTTTCTGTGATAAGATATGACCCAAACCGCACCCAGTTGAAGATTCTCTTACCCTTGTCTCTCCCTCTCTGATAGCACACACACACACACACACACACACACACACACACACACACACATTCGTTTTCTGAATCGGTTTCTGTTGCTGAATCCATCTTTGATGTGGATCTCTTCCAGGCTCCCATTTTGTTCTCTTGTTAACATCAACTTGGGATTGGGTAGTACAGCAAGGAGAGGACAGTGGCCACTGCTGTACAAATGAGCCCTGGATCTCCTTCTGCCACAAAACACTTAACCTCTCTTTTTAAGCATTGAGCAGATGAATAAATAAATGTGCATCAATCTTCTCATCAGTATCGTAGGGGTAATACTGCCTGCTGTATCTGCCTCTAAAGAGTCTTGTAGGACTTACATTGATAATATAAATGTAAGTGCCTTGAAAAATACACTCATCCCTTGTTCTTTTTGTGATATGTACTGTGCAGTTATAAACCCAGTTTTGATAAGTGATTTTGATTTTTGGGGGGTAGGTCCAAAGAGTGTATCTGGCTGCCTTCTTGTAAGGCAAGTTCTCCCATCAGGCTTTCGATCCTTTAGCATCTGTTTGCTCTAAGTCTCTGTTTAGTGTAATGGGTACTCTTATGTCCTGCGTTCTTGCTTAAAAATATAGTGTTGTTTATATTCTGTACATATTGAAAACATAGCCATATTTGGTGAAAAAAATGGTTTCCAAATGCATTTTAAGTATTAATATCAGTTCCTGCTACCTTGTGTACCCTCTGAAATAACTGGTGAAATGCTGATGTTGCTACCAAATTCTAACATGCCTCAGGGCTTTTTAGATCCTGTGTAAGGACAGACTTTACATTTATATCTACAGCTGTGTTCCCAAGAGGACTGGTGCTGAGGTCTTGAAAACGTTTTTATCAGTTTGGGATAATGAAAAAATAATGACAGTATAGTTTTTCATAAAACTAAATTTGTTCAATTTGACATTGAATACTTAAAAAATTAAATGTTAATGTTATTCCTTGGGCAAATAAAAAGTTAACAACCCTTTTGCCATCCCCAGGTTCTTTCGTTTTTATTTTGTGAGAACTTTCTGATCTATGAAAGACAAAAACAATCTGTGATCATTTAAGTAAATACATAATTGTGAATGCATAATGTTGCTATGACCAGCTTGATACTTGATCTTTCTTTTCCACTGCAGTGACTTTAAATGTCTACATTACTTTTAAAAGGAATTAATGATCACTTAATGTGAGTTGTTACTGAAGAATGGATAGCTCAGAAAATCAATCAGATTGAATACCAAATACCATAAGGATGAGACAGTATTAGACATTGGACTACACTTGGAAGGCTTCGGTTCATGTACAGGTTTTGTTTTGAATCCATTCTCCCTGCTCCCTCTGGAGCTTGAGAAAGTCACATGACCTCCATGAGACTCATTTTCCTTCTCTGTTAAATTGGAACTACAGTCCAGTACCCAGTTCCTGCTATGGTTGTAAGACTCAAATAAGAATGTACATGTGAGGGTGCTTTGTGCCCTAAGATGTGCCTTAGAAATATAACATATTGTTAAAACACTTTAAGGTGATCAGTGGTAACATCAGGAGGATTTCTATTATTGAGCTTCACAATGCAGATTTTTCCTATTATCCTCAAATGTATTTTGATAGATATGGTCAGTGGGTTCCCTAGAAAAAAAAGGCAAATATATGTACACATATTAAGATCTTTCTCTTTCCTTTGTGCACAGAACATCATATTAGCTTGACCTTTTTCAACTCTTTCCGTGATAATGTAAAAGAAAGCCATCATTGCCTGAGTAAAAACACCAGATTTCTAGGTAAAGCAGACAAGAAAGGGAATGTGGGAGCTTGAGTCATTTCCCCAGGGACTCCATCTTTATCTGAACAATTCCAGGTGTGCGCCTCACCTGCATCTCCCACGGATGCCACCAACTTCCCAGTGTTGCCCTATTAAATCAGGGAGGCTGCTGTTAAGGATTTGGAAGGACAGGTAGGGCCCAATGGGCGGCAGAGACATGCACACCTAGCTGGTCACAAACTCCTTCGTTCCCCCACCCCACCCCCCACCCCATATATTCAAATTCTTGGCAGCACATGTTCTCTGAACACAGGTGGGGCTGGGGTAGTTAGATAGACTGGTATATCACTGTCACAAGCTTCCCTTTATCCCAGGGTTTCCAATTAGGCCTCTTTCGACCTTCCTCACTTCTCCAAGTTGCCCACAGCCCCCTCTCCCTGACAGATTCCTCTTCCTTGGCAAGTTGCATTAGAGCGGTATGACAGCCCCTCAGGGAGCGTGCCACTTGACCAAGTTGGAAATAATGATCCACAGAAGGGTTGGGTGTCCATGGCTGGGACTATGGACTTCGTTGCCCCATTGAGCCAGCAGTCTTAGTCTACCTTGTAGGACCTTAGTTTACCTGGGACTGTGAACCTTGCCTGCCATCGTGTGCTACTATAAACAGCTGAAAACATCAGCACGGCATGCCTGGAAAAGGTTACCACAGAGAATAATTGCTGGGGTTTAGTCTTTGTGAGTATGTTTGTGACAGAGCAAGAGGGAGGGCGCGTGCCTCTCTTTTGTCCCCAAGTTATTTATTGCATTTGTCTTACGACTTCCATTTAGAGCTAAATAAATTGCAAACTAGGCTATTTAAACTGGATCTCAAATGCCTTTAGCAAATGGGGAAGTGGGCGGTGAGGAGAAAGATGGGAAACTGGGCTGAGGAGGTTCAGAGAAAGGGGCCAAAGAAATATGACATGACTTCTTTCCTCCCTCCATCAGGGTAAGACTTGGGTGTGCTGTAGCTGGGATACATAGACCACCCTTTGCTAGAGGACCTTAAAGAGCTTTCTCTGTCTCGTGCATTTGGAAAGCAGCCTTCTGTAGGAGTATCTTGTTTTACGGTTAGTAGATTTAAAAAAAAATTGAGGCATGGCCTGGTACTGTAGAATGCACATAGCCTGCGGGAGGGTCCCTTACCTGGAAAACTAGATTCCTGTTTCTTTGCCCTCCTGTCATGAGCACATCCTTCACCTCCCTGCCCTGGCTTTGTGTAGCCTAACAGATGACAGACATGGAAAGAAGAATGTCCCTGGGGCAAATTATTGTCCCTCTGTCCAAGTGAGATTTTGGAGTGGCCTCATCTCCACAGAATGCAGGCACACGTGTGCATATGTATTTAAGCTCAAATTCCCTAAAGGCCCAGCTTGCTCTTTGTCATTTCAAGAGCCTCTTGGATGATGAAAATCACTCATGAATTCTCTTTTGTACAGACTTGATAAAGAGTCTTTCTTGAGTACTAGAAGTACTGTACATAATTCATAACGTGAAGCAAGATAGAGTGAAGTAGAAAGAGCGAGGAAAGATAATAACTGGATAATTAAAAGTTTTAAGCCATATGTCTTGAGGGAGAGCTTTTTGCAAGGCTGGGTTTTGGGGTAGGGGCCTAGGGGTCCAAAACAGGGGGAAGGAAGATGCCCAGGAGGAGTCAGCAGCGGGGGCGTGTAGAGGAGATATGAATGAAGGGCAGGGAGGAAAGGGGCAGATTGTGAGTGGGGTGGCTGCCCGCTCTGCCCAGCCTCCTCCCTTCGCCTCAAAGGAAGGAAATATCCTGGGGCTTTAATCATCTCCCCCTCTCTCATTTCTCTCCCGGTTTAATTAAATTCCTGTTCTAGTTTGGAAGAGCTTGTGTATCCTCATATCCTTTTCTGCTGTGGCAACCAATCTCTTTTATGAGGCTATCCTGGCGCTGAGAGGACCGCATGACCTTGGATTCTCTGTGGCTTTTGCAGTCATGATTAGCTCAGGAGTGAGCAGAGGTTGACTTGAGAAGAAGAAAGTGGCTGTCGCTCTCGCCAGAGTCATCTCATTTCCCTGGCTTCATACTCTGCTTGCCTCTCTTACACCTGGGGAGGGAAGCGCCTCCTCGTGTCCACATGCCTTTCCATCTCTTTCATTGTGTTACTTCTCCTCTCTCAGGATAAAATACAGTTTGCTGAGATCTCTTCAAACATTAGGTAATGCTGGAAAAAAAGGAAATACAGGCAAGTTATTGGCAATATCAAGTAATGAGACCATTCCCCTGATAGAAGAAATTCTGTAGACATCAGTGGCCAATCAAAGACTTTTTAAATTCACCTCAATCTCCTTCTCATTTTCATTCCAGGTATTTCCTACCCCCTTCACTGTGGCCACTTCTTGAATATAGTATACAAATTGGTAGACCCCCACTGTGATTCTGCTCATATTTTTCCCTTTCCCATCAACCCTTTCCCCCCAGTGAATTTTTTTGTCTGTATGGGCTTTCTCTATGAATCTTTTTTGATCACCTCAAACAAAATTACTGGGCATCTTCTTTATGCCCCCACAACACTTGGTCCATAATCTTGAAAAGGATTATAACAGTTTAGCATGCCATCCATTGAACACAAGTCTGTCTTCTCTCCTTAAGAGCAGGAACAAAATCTCTTTTACCTTCTAACACCTAGCACTGGTCCTGGCACTCTAACATCTGTTGTGAACATTCAGCCTAATTGAATTGTCCAAATCATCCACTACCTCCCCTCCCATTCTGCTCTGACATATGGCAGCATAGAAAGAGCTTGGGCTTTTCTAGGTAGGCAATACTAGGTTACAATCCAGGTTCCCATTTTAATAGCTGTTTGAGCTTGGGCAAGTCACTTAACCTCTCTGTGCCTCATTTATAAAATAAGGAATGATCAGTCACCTTCGAGGCTACTGTAAGATCTTGAGGCCATGTGTTTATAATATCCAGCACAAAATCTTGGCAGTGATCCTAAGGCTCAGATGTGCAGTTGATTAAGGGCGCGTGTTTGCCCTTTTCATATTTCCCATGATCTTTAAAAAAAAAATTCTTAAATATTTTATTGTGGTAAATATATTATATATATATTTACCTTCTTTATGCCCCCACAACGCTTGGTCCATAATCTTGAAAAGTATTATAACACTTTAGCATATAATATATATTATAACTCTTTAGCATATAATATATATATATAACACAGAGTTTGCCATTTTTAAGTGTTCAGTTGCATTAATTGTGTTCACAACATTGTGCCTCCATCACCACCATTCATTACTAAAACATTTCCATTGCCCCCCAAAGACGCTTTGTACCCATTAAATAATAACTCCCCTTTTCACCCTTCTCTCATCCCTGATAACCTCTAATCTGCTTTCTGTCTCTGTGAATTTGGTTAATCTAGGTATTTCATAAGTGGAAGCATACAATATCTGTCCTTTGTGACTGACATTTCTCTTAGCATGATATTTTCAAGGTTCATCCATGCTGCCGCATGTATTGTGACTTCATTCCTTTTTATGACTGAATAATATTCCATTGGCTATATATACCACATTTTGTTTATTCATTTATCTGTTGATAGACACTTGGGTTATTTCTGCTGCTATGAACACGGGAGTACATTGTCTGAGTCCCTGTTTTCAATTATCTTAGGTATATACCTAGGAGTAGAATTGCTGGGTTATATGGTAACTCTGTGTTTACCTTTTGAGGAATCGCTAATCTGTTTTCAACATTGACTGCACCGTTTTACATTTCCCACCAGCAATGTGTGAGTTTCTCCACATCCTTGCCAACACTTGTGATTTTCCTTTTTATTAAACATAGCTATCCTTGGGTGTGAAATGCTATCTCATTGTGGTTCTGATTTGCATTTCTATGACAACTAATGATGTTAAGCTTTTTAAAATATGTTTATGGCCATTTTTACATTTTTTTTTGGAGAAGTGTCCATTCAAGTCCTTTTCCTCTTTTTTCAGTTGGGTTGCTTGTCTTTTTGTTGTTGAGTTTTACATTTTTTTTGGAGAAGTGTCTGTTCAAGTCCTTTTCCTCTTTTTTCAGTTGGGTTTTTTGTCTTTTTGTTGTTGAGTTGTAGGAGTTTCTCATGGTCTTTTAATGTGGACTACGAGTTATGACCGTGAACATGGGAGTACATTGCTTGCCGCCTCCTTGCTCTTCTGTCTAGTTTCAGGCCCTTGCCTCCTTCACTCACTGGACTTGTACCACAGCGGCCTCTGACTTTCCAGCCTCTTTCCCAGTTCCAGGCCTTTGCTCATGCTGTCCCCTCCCCATTCTTCATCCAGTCAGCTCTTACTGACCCTCCAGATCTCAACTTCACTGTTACTCCCTTAAAAGAGGCTCCACTGACCCCTACCGTAAATTGGGTGCCCATGGCATCATTTCGTTATCACACCTTTATCTTTCCTTTCATGGATTTACCACTGTTTGTCATCGTATGTGCAGTTGCGTGATTACCCGTTAAGTGTCTGCTCCATTAATTACATTTGAAACTCCATAAAGGCAGGGACGTCTGTTTTTTTCATATCTCTATCCCTAGAACCCTGCACAGTGTCTGGCACATAGTAGATGCTCAGGAGAGATCTGGCGAATTACTAGATGGATGAAGTAATAAGTTAATCAATGGCATAGCATCCAGCTATCAGCAAGGAGGTTCCTTGTGCTAGATGAAAACTCAAAACCTATATTAAATTTGAGAACAATTGCTGAAATTTTCCAATAATTGCATTTGTATATTCAACAAATATTTGTTGAACACCTCCTGTGGCTAGGCACTGGGCAGGGTTCTGGTTTTGAATAAGCAAAATCCCTGCTCTCCTCATCAGAGTTATCTGCTCTCTCCCACCTGTTCCTCACTCTGTTCACATATTAGTCACCTGTTACATCATTCTTAGACACAATAACTACCAAATCTTGTAACCATAATTGACTCTCTCACCCCACATTTAAATCATCAGTAAACCCTGTTGGCTTTATATTCAAAATGTGTCCAGAATCTGACCACATCTCATCATCTCCAGCCCTACTCCCCAGTCCAAGCCACCACTATCTCTTGCTGGAATCACCGCAGGGTCCTAACTGTGCTCCCTTGTGGCACCATGGTCCCACTTTATACTGTTCTTGTGATCCTGGTAGATGTAGAGCAGAGCATGTCACCCCTCTGCACAGAATGCTCCAGTGGTTCCTCTGCTCTTTCTGAGTAAGAGTCAAAACTCTTACAAATGTCTACAGGGTCCCACACGACCTGCTCCCCACTACCTCTGCTCATCTCCTACTCTTCCCCTTGCTGATTCTGCTTCAGCCACATACAGCATTCTCCTGCCTCAGAGTCTTGCTGTTATTCTGTCTTCCTGGAATTGGAATATTCTTCTCCAGTTATCAGCACGGGCTCAGTCTTTCCCCTCCTCCATTTTTTAAGGGGCCCTTTCTTGACCAACCTATGTAAAATTGAACCTTCCTCTTCCTGATCTATTTCTCTCTAGAGAACGTATCGCCATCTACCAGAATGTAATATTTAATCTATTTATTTTGTTTACAGGCTAACTTTTCCCATTGAGTATAAGCTTCAGGAGGATAGAAATTTTGTCTTGTTTATTGTTGTGGACAGTTGCTATTCAGATCAATACCTGGTACAAAAGAAGCATTTAATAATATTTGTTGAGTGACTAAATGACAGAATATGAGTTCATGGTGGTGGGGTGGGGATCAGTACACTGTATCTTGCCCTGCTACGCCCCTGGGCTTTGGACTGTGCCCTCTGGTGACCAGTGGGGTGCACTCATGAGAGGTTGGCTGCAATTAGGGGCCAAATGTGTGCTCTTAGAGCAGCTGGCCTGCCAGGATGAGCCATTCACCTGGTGTTCTCAGTGTTACTAGGCCAGTTGACCATCCCAGGTTTGGGGTTAGAAGAATCTGCAGAGGGTCTCTTTGAGGTCATAGTCACAAAAGCATCATTCATTGAGTGCCCATAGATCCTTATTCATGCTTGAAGGTAACTGTGAAGTCCCTTGCTGGGAGACAGGCCCATGAGGCATTCACAAAGGCTCAGGGCTGATCCCACTGCAAGTCCCAGATACCAGTAGGGAGAGTAGAATCTGTGAATGCATTGGAGTTAAGTGAAACTTAAAGCCAGAAAGAAAAACCTACTGGTCTTTGGGATCAGGAGACCTCTTGCTTATTATATCTTTGGTGATGTTTCATGTGGTGAAAGGACGAGGTGTAATATAGAAAACACTTACATAAAACCTATTATGTGGCTGGTACCACTCTAAGCACTTTACAGATATTAACTGATTTAATTTTCCAAACAACCCTTTGAGGAAAGACTATTATATTTCCATTTTACAGTTGAGA
>PVIY010017975.1:23265-48625 GCA_004026745.1 Myrmecophaga tridactyla
ATCCCCTCCACACTTTGCCCTCTCCCCTGAGTGACAGAGCTGGCCAGTTCTTCTCACTCTTCAAGCATTGATTTTAAGAGGGGAGCCAGGCTTCCTGCATTTACTAGAAATCACCCTGATTTGAGAGAAAGGTCCTTGAGGACCCCCAGGAATGGTAGCAGGTGAGCAGTTCCACCCTCACCCTGACTCAGGCTGGGGTCCCATCTCCTGCCATGTGTGGGCCTTTGGGGTATCCTGCCTGCTTCCATCACTTTCTTTTTGGGGAAGTAATCAGGACCCTCACACCTCTCTACCTTCTTCCAGCATAACACACAGAACTTCCCACCCTTCTTCTGGGCAGGCCTGAGGCGATGCTCTACATGAAAAGGGTGGCTGTGGAGGTGTTTGGGAACAGGACCTGAGATGTGCCATACTTCCCTTGGGATGGGACTGGGACATGGGCAGTGGGGAGAGGGAGAGATTGGGCTTGGCCCCTGGAGGCAGCGCTTACCTCAAGGCCAACAGGTAATTAGTGCCAGGCCTCATGCCGCAGGTAATTAGGCTTCCAGTGCAGCTTTCTGTCGACACAGTGAGGCTGCTGCCAAGCCACTGGAGATGAAATTGGGTCACTGTCACAATTCCTGAGGAACTGAGATAGAACTGTGCTTACTACACACCTTGCCCTACTTTCACCTGAAGCTGGACCCACTCCCACGTCGCAGGTGCAGGGAGGGAAGGAGGCCTCCGCGGGCTCCTCTCATCTCCTCAGGGTGGGACCGGGGGTAGGGGTGCCTTGCTTACCCTAGGACCAAGTTTCCTAACAGAGGTCAGAGTAAACCTCTGACAAAGTCGGGGGACAGTGACCCTAAAACCCTCCTGCTGTCAGAGAGATGAGAAAGGCCCCCCTTGTCACTCTGTGGATGGAGGAAGGGATAGGCAATTATTTGTCTCCTCTCAGAAAGTGAATTCCTCTAGCTCATTGTTCTCTGAGGTTGGAAATAAGAAGTGTCCAGAGAATGAGCCACAGAGGGAAGGGAGAGAAAGTAGAAAATAATTTTGAGTGTATGCCTGCATGCCCATGCTTTCACGTGTGTAACTTAGGAGGCAGTTGAGGAGGAAACAAAAGATATTTGTGCAGGCAGGAAGAGAGCCGAGGTGGGGGAGAAGGAGCCATGACGTGGAGGAAAGGAAAGGTCTCTGAGGAGGCAGCATCTTAGTTTCCTGTCTGCCGCAACAAACCACCACAGACTTGGTGGCCTGAAATCATAGAAATCTCATTTCTCACAGTTCTGGAGACCAGAGGTGTGCAATCAGGCTGAAGGCAGGGCTGTGCTCCCTCTGCAACCTGTAGGTGAGCTCCCTGCCTCTTCTAGCTCCTAGCATTTGCCAGCAACCCCGGTGTTCCCTGGTTGGCAGGTCTGGCACTTCAGTCTGTGCCTCACTCATCACGTGGCATTCTCCCCTGTGCCTACCTCTGTATCCATGCAAATGTGCTCTTCTTAAAAGGATACCTGTCATTGGAGTAGGGACCTACTCTACTCCACTAGGCCCACATCTTAATTAATTCCCATCTTCAGTAACCCTATTTCCAAATAGGGTCTCAGTCTTAGGCACAGGAAATTAGAACTTTCACTATATCTGTTTAGGGTACATAGTTCAAATCATAACAGGCAGTGAACGAACCACGTTTAATGGGAGAGAGTGTGAGAGAAGCAGGGGAAGTATGGAAGAGTCAGGGAAGAAAGCAGGTGGGAAGCCGTGTGCACGCCCCTTGTTCTGTAAGGCAGAGCAGTGCCCCCTTGGCAGCAGTGAAATCATAAGCCAAAACACATACAAGCAAAGAAGAAGCCTTTTATTGTGTTTTCTTTTCTTTATGTTTTTGAAACAGAAACAATAATAACCAAAAGGGAAGCATAAGAAAAAAAAGGAGGAAGGTGAAAGCCTCTGTTACGGAGGTATGAATATTTAAACACCCAGTGTTCTTAGCAGTTTGGGAGCCAGCACAGACCTGCCATCCATGCACCTATTTCTGTCACATACCGGTGGCTTTCAGAGCAGCACCCACTACTGCCCAGATTCTGGGAGACAGAGCCTGGGACCCCAGTATCCCAGCTGAGGGGGTAAAAGAGAGGGTGATCTTCTTGGGGAAGTTTCAGCATGTAGAGATTTCAGGCTCCACCTGGAGGTGTTCATTTAGATGGAGAATTTAATGTAGACATTTATCTCGAGGCACTGGGTATAAACTTGAGGTAATTCAAGAATTTAAGACTCAGCCATGATCCTTCAGTATATGGATCAGTGTATCTTGCTTTACCTGTCAGCAGCTTTCAACACAGCTGCCGCCTCCCTCCCTCTCCTTGGATTTGACACCATCACACTGTCCTGCTTCCTTTCATCCTTCCGGCTGCTGCTTCCCCTTTGGGGCCTCTTTTCTTCTCACTCTCTCCCTAGGGGACCTTGTTGAAAGTCCCTTGACTATATGCTGATGACTTGAATTTATATTTTTAGCCCTAGAACTCTCTTCTGAGCTTCATGTATCTAATTGCCTGCTATTAGCACTATTTCTAAGTTCCTCAGACCAACAATTTTTTTAACTTTTTTTATTGTATCTTATAACATATATACAAAGCAAAGAAATTAAAAAGCAATAGTTTTTAGAGCACTCTTCAAAAAGTGGTTACAGGACAGATCCCAGAGTTTGTAATGGGCTACCATACGATCCTCTCATATTTTCCTTCTAGCTGCTCCACAATGTAGGAGGCTAGAGGGCCTAAATACTTTATTATCATTACAATAAACTTTTTTTCCTTTTTTTTTTGTAAATAACATATATACAAAAAAGCTATAATTTCCAAGCACAGCACAATTAGTTGTAGAATATGTTTCAGACTTTGACATGGGTTACAATTTCACAATTTTAGGTTTTTACTTCTAGCTGCTCTAAAATACTGGAGACTAAGAGATATCCATTTAATGATTCAGCATTCATATTCATTTGTTAAGTCTTATCTTCTATGTATAATTCCACCATCACCTTTGAACTTTCCATACCTCTCATTGGGGTTGTTTGGGCTATGGCAATTCCAAATTTTTGATATTGGAAGGGTCTGTCACCAATATGGGGTAGGGAGATGAAACTGTCTGATGTTCTGGAGAGGCTGGGCTAGGTTTCAGGACTTATCTGGATCAGGGACCCATCTGGAGGTTGCAGGTTTCTGGAAAGTTACTCTAGTACCTGGAACCCTTGTGGAATCTTATATATTGCCCTAGGTGTTCTTTAGGATTGGCTGGAATGGTCCTGGTTGGGGGTTGGGAGGTTATGATAGGTAGCAAGGTCTACCTGAAACTTGTGTAAGAGCAACCTCCAGAGTAGCCTCTTGACTCTATTTGAATTCTCTCTGCCACTGATACTTTATTAATTACACTTCTTTCCCCCCATTTGGTCAGGATGTAATTGTTGATATCATGGTGCCAGGTCTGGATTCATCCCTGAGAGTCCCCTCCCACATTGCCAGGGAGACTTTCAACCCTGGATGTCATGTCCCACATAGGGGTGAAGACAATTTCACTCGCGGAGATGGGCTTAGAGAGACTGAGGGCACATCTGAGCAACCTCAGAAGACCAACAAATTTTAAACTGAGGTCTTGATCGCCCTACTATTCTCTTTTTCCAGTCTACTCCATCTCAGTAAAATAGACTTACCATTATTAGTCACACAAACCAAAAGCCTCCATCCCATCCTGTCTCTTCCCAATCCTTTACCCTTTGCTTCCCTAAAATATCAATAATGAGTCTGTGTCCAATTCTCCATCTCCATGGCTACAGCACCAAGCCACCATCTTCTTTCAGCTGGATTACTGCAGCTGCTTCTTGACAATTATCCCAGCTTTCTCTCTTGTCCCTCCTCATCCCATTCTCCACCATGCAGCCAAAGTGATCTTTTTAAACAATGCAAATCTCCTGTGTCTCTTCACTTTTGTGACCCTTCTTTGGGTTCTTTTTGCTCTTTGAGATATAGACCAAAATCCTTGACAAGATCCATGAGGCATTTGGCCTCTGCCAGTCTTTCTAGCCTCACCGACACTTAACTTTTTGCTCTGCAGCCTCTCTGGCCTTTATCAGCTGCCCCACTAACCTCAGAACTTTGGACATCCTGTTCTGTGTGTAGGGAAATTTCTCCTTTGGCAACCCTCCTCCCCTTTCTAGTTATCTCCTACTTATCTTTTAGATCTCAATTTAGAGGACATATCCTCAGGAAAATCTCCTAGGAACTTCAACCCTAAACAAAGTCAGCTCTGGCCAGAAATCACACTCATTTCTTTGAAGAACTTACCGTGATTGTAATGTTCTGTTATTTTGTGTAGTATTTTATTTAATTCTATTTCTCCTATGACATGTCAGCTCTGTGAGAGCAGGGTTGTATCTACCTCGTTCACTGTGCACAATGCCAAGCCCATTGTAGAGACTGACCAAAAAAGTAAAATTTATCTCTAACATCCTGTCTGTGGATGAGTCAAGCACAGGGTGAAGGTAGGGTGGGGAAGGATGTTCTGAAAGGTTTAATAAGGGTCCCCTCTTAAGGCACTTAAGGTCCCTGTCCTACTGGCCCCATTCTGTTTTATGTTATTATTATCAGCTTGTATATGCTAATATGTGAATTTGTTTCAATTAGATATTATAGGAGCTTTGAAGATTTTGTCTGAAATTTGGTTGACATATCCACTTTACTTTCTTTTTTACTTCCTTTGATCCTGTACATCTGAACGAACCTCCCAGCCTCTGTCTTGCCAGATGCATCTTCTGCCCCTTCCTCACTGCTCTTGCCATTGGGATCTCAGTGTGCCCCATGGTCCCCCCTGCCTGATTTATGACAAGTGTTCTAGTTTGCTAGCTGCCAGAATGCAACACAACAGAGACGGACCGGCTTTCAATAAAAGAGGATTTATTTAGTTAATATATAGTTCTTCAGAGGAAAGACAGCTAACTTTCAACTGAGGTTCTTTCTTACGTGGGAAGGCACAGGGCAATCTCTGCTGGCCTTCTCTCCAGGCCTCTGGGTTGCAACAACTTTCCTTGGGATG
The DNA here is from genome assembly GCA_004026745.1 of Myrmecophaga tridactyla. Lineage (NCBI taxonomy): Eukaryota > Metazoa > Chordata > Mammalia > Pilosa > Myrmecophagidae > Myrmecophaga > Myrmecophaga tridactyla. The sequence goes on from PVIY010017975.1 coordinate 28,327, forward strand.
ATTCCTTTCTGCATCTCCAAAGGCCTGGGCTGAACTGCGAGTAACGAGATGAAGTATACTGAGCTGCTTAGGCTATGCTACATTGAGCTCTCATTTAAGCACCAGGCAATTAAATCAAACATCATTCATTGCAGCAGGCACACCTCCTAGCTGACTGCAGATGGAATCAGCAACAGATGAGGTTCACATGCCATTGGCTCATGTCCACAGCAATAAAATTAGGCACCTTCACCTGGCCAAGTTGAATCCTGACTCTAACTACCACAACAACCTAATAGCTTTGTATTCTCAGCCGTGTCTCTTCTCTCTAGAAGCTTGAGCTCTCTGCAAAATGGGTATGAGATTATTAATGGTAATAATACCTTGTCTATCTCTCAGGGTTGTTGTGAAGAAAGGACGAATTCATTTATGTCAAATACTCTGAAAACCATAGAGTTGAAATTAAGTGAGAATGTTGGGGAGTGCTGAGAGATGAGCAATCAGTCTTAGTAGAGTGGAAAAGAAAGGCTTCTGGAGGAGGTGGGATTTAGATTGAGATTGGAAAGGTGGTATGTCAGGCAGGATCCTGTCAGGAAGCAGAAGGCTCATGCAACAGGGTTTTTGAAGAGGATTTAATGTAGGGAGTACTTTAGAGATGTGGACAGGAATAATGGAACCAAGTGATGTGAAGGCCTCAAGGGGTGTGTAGGGGCTTAGCTGCTCTGGGAAGTCATTTCCACTCCTGATTCTAAAGGAACAAGATAAGGAAATGGAATTGTCAGAGCCGGTGAAAACTGGAACCAAGGAAGAGGGGCTGCTGAACCATGGTTATAGAGGGACCTTGCCCTTGTCAAAACTAACCCACCCATGCCAGAAGGCAACGTGGAAATATATCTCCTGCTGGTGCCTCCCATTAGAAGCTAGAGGGCAAGGGAACCAGGTAACACTGCTCATAGAAGCCTCAGAACACAGAGACGGGTGGAAAATAAATGGGAGAAGGGCAGGCAGATGCAGAATAACCAGCACAATTGGGTATAATTTGGGAAGACAGAAAGGCATATGGAGTGGTGTTTCGGTTTGCTAGAGCTGCCAGAATGCAGCATACCAGAAATGGGTTGGATTTTTCAACTTATATTAGGTTACAAGTGTACAGTTCTAAGGCCATGAAAATGTCTAAATTAAGGTATCAAGAGGATGATATCTTCTGTGAGGAAAGGCTGCTGGCATCTGGGCTTCCTCTGTCACATGGGAAGGCACATGGTGACATCTCTTGGTCTTTCTCTCCTGGTTCTGATTTTTGGCTGTCTCTAAATATTTCGGGGTGTTTCTCCCCAAACAATAGGTCTGCCTCCACAGGGATAGATTGAGAAAACATAGACTTTTATGGAGTACATAACAGCTTCAAATCAGCACGAGTGGTGAGGATATCCAGGTAAGGATATGGATGTGACAAAAATGGAGAAAGGCTGGAAAATATTTAAGAAGAGTTGAAGAAATCCATGGGAAATAGGATTTATGAAGTAGGGAGGTTGGACCAAACTATGAAGACTGTCGAATGTCAGGCTCAGGAGTTTTTTTTTTTTTCTGCAAAGGGAAGTTACAGTGGATGTTTAAACAGACAAGAGCCATTTTGAAAACTGTTTGGGAAAATTTTTTAGCAGAGGCACATGGGTGGAGGGACATAGGAGTAACTGGAAAGCTGTTGTAAAAGGGACAGATATAAGGGGACAGTAAGCCTGGAGTGGAATGAGGCTAAATGGGAATGGAAAGTCCTGGGTAAATGTGAGAACCATTGTCGATGGAAGAGACTTGGTTGTGGGGTAGTCAGCTGTTAGATATGTCCACTAGAAACCAGAGGCATAGCCTGCCCCCAAACCCTGGCATTTCTGAACAGGATCCCTTTGTTTGACCCCTTTATCTCTCCCTCTCTCTTATTCAAGTCCTAAGCTAGGGTCTTTGTGACCAGTGTTTTTCTGTTCTCTTCCTTGTGACATCTTTGCTACTGCTGCCTTCCTTCTTATTTGTGGAGACTTCAGTATTCCAAACGACCAATTATGTATTATACTGCAGATTCAGGAATGATGGGATCAAGGTTTCTGAGTCTGTGGGTCTGGTGCAGCAGTGTCTCCTGATTGCATTTCAGCTCTTCTGCCACAGCCTGTATTAGGCAGACAGCTGTAGATGCAGAGAAGACAGCCACACCCAGAATGGGCCCCCAGGATCCACAAAGGATGTTAAGCTTGGGAAGAAGAAATGGAGAGAGAGAGAGCATTTGTCTTTCTTGGCCCTTGCCTTGCCCCTGAATGATTGCTTTACCCACAAGGGCCACCTACCTGATGCCATTTCTTTATTGTAATGCCAATTCTTATTTAATATATGCTGAGCACAAAGGTGCATCGGGGCCATGTGGAAAAGAAAGTGAGATACTGGCAATGCCCTCCTGGGCTTCAGCCTGAAATAAGATAAACAATAAAATAAAGTAAAATAAAATAAATAACCCCAGACGATGAGGGCCCCCGGAGAAAGAATGGCAATGGAATTATATTTTATTTTATTTTTTCTGTCTGCCCAGCCCTCTCTTCTCTCCTTTCCATTTCTCTTCCTTCTTTCCCTTCCCTCCCTTCCTCTTGTTCTGAAAGAGATTTGTGTTGTGTTTTGTTTTGGCCAATGGTATGAGAATGGACACAAGATTTTTGGAAAGGATGGATTTTGAGGGAGGATGTTAAACAGAAAAATAGTTAGCCAAGGATGCTAGGAAGGGATTAGGAATAATTGCCTCAAATGTGGCAGGATAGAAGTTGGGAGAAGAGAGTGGGCAGATGAGCAGTGCCCATCGAATTCAATATGGTAGAATGAGCTCAAGGATAGGGTGAGGAGTTTGTGAAGGCTTTGCATGGATATCTGTGTGTGAGCTTTAAGAAAATTGCCAGTAATCCAATAAAAATCATAATAATCATTGATTCATTATGTCTTCAAGCATTGCCTTTGGCCCTTTATACATTATCTCATGTAATTCTCATTATCTCATTTAGTATCACAACAATTCTATGTGATAGAACTACACTTAGCCTCAGTTTGTAGATGATGAAACTGAGGCTAAAAGTAAGTCATTTGTAAGTGGCACAGCTGAACCTCAAACTCAAGTAGGCCAAACCAGGATCATGCTCCGAGACAAGAACTCCTAATGGGCTGGGAAAGAGCATGCCCTGACCCTCACTTCATCTCCCTCACACATGCTTGGAATCGGCACATCTGTCATCTAACACTGTGGCTCAGAGACACCAACACAGTGTCCATTAGATGGATGGTCAAGAAATGCTGGGAGAGCCACATATATTGAATATGTACAAAGTGACTTCCTGACCTTGGACATGTCCTTTTACTGTAAAATCCATAACATTTTGTTTCCCACACCATGCAAGAGAAGGAGGGGAAAACTCTTCGCTTCCAGTACTACAGAGTGGGTCTGTAGGTTGGGTTCATTTCTGAAAGGCCTGCATTTTCAGGGTCTCCTGCACATAAGTGAAAACCGGCTAATTTTTCCACCTCTTCTCCTCACCTCCATCCCAAATCATAGAAGGTTGAGAAGAGAAGTCATCTCCCAAATATGCCTTTGTATAATTGGAGGAATTGAGGGAATACATATGAGGAGTTGTTAGGAGATACATAAGAACATTTCTTTTTCTATAGCACTCTCTACTTGTCCTGCCCTCTAAAAGACAGCCAGCTTCAGTTGGGGATATAAAATTAAAATCTTCTCCCAGTTCAGAGAACCTCAGCACAGAGGTAGAAGAGAAAGAAAAGCAGTTTCATTATTGAATAAGCATTAAACCAGAATGTAACGAATGCATCACAAAGAATCCACCAAAGAGACTGCAAAGACAGATAGAAAGCTCATTCTTTTTGCATAGCTAAGTGGTTATAACCCATTAAATACATGTTATGAAGATTTTTCTCATGTCTTTATGACTAGAGGAAGGTTTGTAGTTTGGAGTCAGGTGACTACTGAAGTTAGGCCCATCTCCTCCAGGAAACTGGGAGATGGAGCATTATTTTCCTTGGTGACTGCTTTGTAAAGTGATGGTTCTCAAGTCCTAGAGGAAATGTTCCTGAGTTGTGGCGAGACTGGCAAGGGGCTTATTTAACATTTGACCTTATACCTCAGAGCACAACATTGTGTACCTTTGGTTTTGAAGTTTAATGTGGCAAATTTTCTGAACTATTCTTTGCAATAGACCAAAAAGGTCTGACCCAAACATGGTTTATCATACTTAAATCATCAGAAAAAGTCAAAAGCAGTAAGCCTTGTGAATGTGATCATCTGAAATCTTAGTTTTTAAAGATACATACTCATGTCGTTACATTAGCACTGACACTCCGAGACTCAAGTCATACCTATTCACGTTGTGCTGAGCTTCTCAGCCTCAGTGCGGCATCTTGGCTCATTCTGATGAGGTCAGGCCAGCACACAGCATGGAACTTTGCTCTGCTATAAATAAAAATAGGGAAAATGGCTAATTGTCATTGAACATTTGCTATGTTCAAGGAGGTGCTATGTTGATAGTCTTAAACACATCATCTCCAACTTTTACAGCAGCTTTGTAGTGTAACGATGTTACAATTTTTTTAGATGAGGTTATCTAGGTAGTAGGTTTGTGTGAAGCCCCCTAAGTCCATGCTCTGAACCTTAAGTACTGAAAGGCCCACCTTCTCCTGCTTACTTATCTCTAGACGGAATAGTTCAGGTGCATGATCTTGAGCATCAGAGCCAAACCTTAGGAAACTTAGTATGTAGGGAGTGTGTTTTCTAGCTGTCTTTGTAACTCTTTTTCAAAACTCCCCACCCCCTTCACCACCATTAATATGCACTTTTGTCTCTCAGGACCCTCCCCTATCAAATTATGTTCCCCATTCATTCATTTTATCAACTAATATTTATTACATGCTCATTAGGTGTCAGGTACCACTGTAGGCACTGTTCTAAGGGAAGGTTAAGTCAGTGTTTTTTCTTGGAAGCTATTCATACTAAGGACTTACCTCTAATTGGAAAATGGAAGACCTTGTCTATTGTCAAAGGAATGTGGGGCATCAGCAAGCAGATGGTGAGGTGTTTGGGGCAGGTGCACGCCTGCAGTCAGGTAGACAACTGTGTTCTCAAGGATAAGAGAGCCCTAGGTACACCTAGGTGAGTTCAAGTATGACTTGCATCCTCCTCCACAGGCTGTATTCCATTTGATGATTTGCAGATTCAGTAGGGACACGGGACTTCCTCACACAGAAATAAGTTCTCCTTTTAAATGCTAATGCACAAAGCTAAGAGAAGAGGTTTCCAAATCACTCGCTGAATCTCTCTCTCCCAGGACAGAGGCAACACTGTTAGGGAATTAAAATACTGGAAGAAAGTGTGGCCCTCAGAGGGGGTGCTGGCCCCTGTGGAAGGAAGGGAAAGAGGAACCTCAGAGGAAAGCCTAGGTAGACCCTCCCTCAACATTTGTGTGTGGGGGGGTGTTCTGCCCGTGGGCTGGACTTTCAGGTCTCTCTCGAGGGGATAGCTGAATCACACTATTCCTGCCTAATACCACTGATTATTCCAATCACTCTCCTTGCTCTAAGCAACCTTCCAGTTATAAATTGGCTTCACATATATTTTGCCTCTGGGAGGGTGATGGGTTAACCTGAGTATATGTGGGGCCCATTCCCTGCATGGTCTTATTTGTCATTGGAAAGCTTGGTCGTAGTGAGTCTGACCTGAGAAACAAATCTACCCTGGGGGCTAATGCATCCAGTATATGGGCCACCCATGCTATGAGCCAGACTCTGGAGTGTATGGAGCTTTACACAGGGAAATATATCACTGGGTGGCTCTCAGGTAAGCACCCATGGCACCTTCCCTTCTCTAATTTGCTGTCACCCAGCCCTCTGGGCGTTCTTTAGTAGGAGTCAGGGTATGCCCACGGAGTGCAGGATTAGCATAGAAGGGTCTCCTGCTCTTTCCTGCACAGGCTCTACAGTAAGCAATGCCAGGCAAGATACCAGAATGCCCTCATTTGCATTCGGAGAATACACAAAACTGCCAGACTGACTGAGTGACTTTGCCTACCCCAAGGCCATGAAGATATTCTCCTATCATATTTTCTGGAAGTTTTATTGATTTACTTTTCACATTTAGTTTCCAGTCCACCTGAAATTGGTTTTTATGTATTTTGTGAGTGGGAATTCAGATTCTTTTTTCCATATGGACATCCAATTGACCTAGCACTATTTATTGAAACAGCTATGTTTTCTCTACTATTGTCTATGTCACTTTATTATAAATCACGTGACCATGTATATGTGAGTCTGTTTCTGGACTTGGTTCTGTTCCATGGTGTCTCTTTGTCTTTCCTTGTATCATTACCAAAGTTTCTTAACAGCTATAGCTTTACAATAAATTTCAATATGTGATAATGTATTTCCTCCAAATTTATTATCCCTTTTCAGGTTTGTTTTGGCTATTTTTTAACAGTCTCAGCATTTCCATATATATTTTAGAATTAGCTTGTCAATTTTCACCAAAAAATTTCTGCTAGGTTTTCACTGGGACTCTCTTGAATTTGTAAATCATTGGGAAGAATTAGTTTCTTGGTAATGTTGAGCCTTCCAATTCATGAACATAATATATATGCCTAAATTCATTGAAACCTACTTTAAGTTTTCTCAGCGATATTGTGTAGTTTATGTGTAGAGGTCTGATGTATTTTTAAATGTTTTGATGTCATTGGTGTTTTTCTAAAGTTTTGTTTTCTAATTTTTTTGTTGCTAGTATAAAACCATAAAAATAAATTTTGTATATTGAATGTTTATTGAACGTTATCCTGCTAAATTCACTTATTAATTTTAATAATGTACCTGAAGATCCTTTTGTATTTTCTATATGCATAATCCTGTCATCTGTGAATAATGGTAATTTTATTTCCTTTCTAATCCTTATATCTTTTATTTCTCTTTCTTGTCTTATTGCATGATTAAGATCTTTAGTACAAATGGAATAGAATTAGTAATAATGGACATTTTTGTCTCATTCACAATCTCAGTGGAAAAGCTTTCAATATTTCCTCATTAAATATGATGTTTGCTGTACGTTTTTCATGTATTCCTTTTTCAGATACCTTTTCAGAAAGAGAGTTTTCTTCTGTCTAATTTGCTAAAAAAATTTTAAGAACGGGCTGAGTTTTATTTTCTAGCATCTTTTGCATTAATCACATTTTATCTCTTGTATTCTTTTAATGTGGCGAATTACACTGATTTGCCAGTGTTACAGAAACTTGTAGCCTTGGACTACTGCCAACTTTGTTATGATATTTTATGCTTTTATATATATATAAAAGATATATATCATATATATATCTTATACATATATATCTCTATATATATCACTGAATTTGATTTGCTATATTCTTGTTTAGGATTTCATTATTTAAGCTCATAATAGAGACTGGCTTGTAATTTTCCTTTTTTTTTGAAATGCTCTTGTCAGGTTTTGAGATCAAGGTTTTGTTTCAAGGTTTCCCCTATGAAACAAGTCAAGACGTGGTCCCTCTTTATCTGTTCTTTGGAAGAGTTTGTAAAATTGGAGTTAGATCCTTAGAATGCATTCATGAAGGCATCAGGCTTGGAGGATTTTTTTTTTTTTTTTTTTACTTTTGTTTTGTTTTGTTTGTGGCTTTATTTTTATTTTATTTTTATTGTTTGTGGCTATATTTTGTTATACAGAGCAAGTTTGTATAACAGTGGAAAATCATTATAATTCACAATATTAAAAGCATAAAGGAGAAAAATTCTGATCAATGTGATGATGTGGAAAAAGAATAAATAGTAATAAAGCTCAGGTTTTCTTTTGTGCTTTTTAAAATTAAATATTTAATTTCTGTGATTGATACAGGACTATTCAGTTTTCCTACTTCTTCTTGTGTCAGTTATTGTAAGTTTTATTTTTAAGTAATTTTTTCATTGCATCTTAATTATCAAATTTAGTTCCATGAGGTTGTTTGTAGTCTCTTTTTACTATCTCTTTTTATTAATGTCCGTAGAATCTGTACTGATGTTCTGTTTTTTCATTCCCAATATTGCTAACCTCTGCCTTCCCTCTTCTCTTTTTTTGATTGATTGTTCTTGCTGGAGGTTTATAATTTTATTAGTCTTCTCAAAGAACCAATTCTTGACTTTGTTGATTTTCTGCATTGTAAATTTAATTTTTATTTTTTATTATTTATTATTTCCTTCTAATTTGGTGGGAGGTTTAATAAGCTATTCTCTTGCAAGCTTTCTCTGCATCTTAAAATCTAAGGTATGTTTCTTATAAGCAAATTTTGTCCTTGAGCTAGAGTATTTAGTGTCTGCTTCATTTATCATGATTTACCTGGAAAATAGTATCTAGCACTTCCTAAGTTGTTCCACAGAAAATATTTAATGGAAGAGTGAATGAGCACTGTATTAGTTAGGGTTCTCTAGAGAAACAGAATCAACAGGGAACACTCGCAAATACAAAATTTATAAAAGTGTCTCACGTGACCGCAGGAACGCAGAGTCCAAAATCCACAGGGCAGGCTGTGAAGCTGACGACACCGATGGATGGTCTGGATGAACTCCACGGGAGAGGCTCACCAGCCAAAGCAGGAATGGGACCTGTCTCTTCTGGGTCCTCCTTAAAAGGCTTCCCGTGATTAGATTAAGCATCACTCATTGTAGAAGACACTCCCCTTTGGCTGATTACAAATGGAATCAGCTGTGGATGCAGCTGACGTAATCATGATCTAATTCTATGAAATGTCCTCATCGCAACAGACAGGCCAACACTTGCCCAACCAGGTAAACAGGTACCACAACCTGGCCAAGTTGACACATGTCCCTGACCATGACAAGCACCCACGTCTTTGTCAAGAGTAGGAGACTGGGACAGAGATGATCTGTGTTTGTATAGAGAAAAGTGAATTAGTGCAACTCTCTCAGAGGCCCTTTGTTCCCTGTTCACTTGCCTCAGACTAAGATTTGGCCAACTTTCATGCGTATCTGTTCCGTGCCAATCCTTTTATCAAGGACTTCTGTTTTTTTTTCTCCCCAACTCCTGTCACTCACAATTATAGCAGTGAGGGTTGCCGAAGGTTTAAGTATATAGCATATCCTTTGCCAACATTCTCGATGGTCCCTCCTTTTCACTCTTCTCCCAGGGAAAGATTACCTCCCACACCTCTCTCTTTTACAAAAGAGCCCAAATAATTCAGGGTATTTTAAGAGGTACAACCTTGTGACAGTGACAGAGTGATATGGTATTAGCACAGTGACTCCGTTGGAAGTGCCATTAGGGCTTTTCATGTCATCTGGGTGATTGCTGCTTTGTCCACATTTAGCTGGGTGAGCCCCAAAGCTGAGGAAGTTTATTTTCAGTGTGGGAAGAAAAGCTTTTGGATCTGCTTGGCAGCTTCTTTTTTTTTAAGACTCTAAACTCAACATAGCTTTTACCCCCTGCCTTGCTCCAGAGACACAAAGCTACAGACAGATGAGTCCCTGCATGCCATTTAATTTGGCTACAGTGGGGTTTTGAATGTTACAGATGAGCCAACTATGAATTGGTTGTATGTCTATATTAATGTGGCTATATGAGACAGAGGAAATAGATGAACCAGAGAGAAATGTTCTTGGAAAGAACAGAAAGATGCCAGAGGAGGGTTAACAGTAGACATGGTGGTTAAGATTCAGAGTGATAGAAAGGGCATCAAGAAATTGTCTGGTTGACTCCCCTCTCCTTGAATAGGTAAAGTATCCTCATCTACATTTTATATACCACAAAACTGAGTCCAGAGACATTTTGTTACTTGAAGAAATTGATTCTGCTAGACTGCAAATTTCATGGTCAAAGACTATATTTGCCTTAATCACTGTTGCATCCCCAGCACCTAGGTGCTCAATAAATATTTGTTGAATGAACACCAGATATACACTTGCTGCTAGAAAGCTTCTTAAGGCTCTTAAGATACTCTTTATAGTATCTTGTTAGTCTAACCCTAAAATACTTAAAATTAAGTTTTTTTTTCATAGAATGTGGTAATAGATAAAATAAGCAAGTCTAAGTTGAGTAAAGTTCATTCAGTTAATGAATTTTTATTGATCATCTATTATATAATAGGTTACAGCAGGGAGTAATACAGTCCAAATTCTTGCCTTCCTGGGACTTACATTTTAAACAATGTAGAAAGCAAAATAAAATAGATGTAGTGTGTTAGGTGATGATACAATCCAAGGGGACATATATCAAGGAAGGACATGGTCAGTTTTGGTAGAAGGTCCTGATGGTATAATTTTATATTGGGTAGTCAGGAAAGGCCTCATAGAGAATTTGCTTCTGAATGGAGAAACTAGGGATTGAACCATGTGGATTTCTGGGGAGCAAGTATTCTGGGCAGAAGGAAATTTTTTCCTTTTTTTTTGAGGAAAAGCTAAGAGGCCAGTGTAGATGGAGCTTAGTCAGTAAGGGTGAATGGTAGGAGATGAGGTCAGATCAGAGGAGCCAAGTCATATGTGGGCCTATAGGCCATGATGAGACTTTGACTTTGACTTTGGAATCCTTTAGAGAGTTTTAAAGACAACAACAACATGACTCAGCTTACAATTTAATTTAGTAGGGTCACTCTGGCTGCTGTGTTGAGAATTGACTGAAAAGAGGCAAAAGGCAGAAGCAAGAAGATCAATTAGGAGGCTGTTGCAGTAATTCGGGCAAGAGATGATGGTGGCTTACAGCAGGGTGGTAGCAATGTAAATGATGAGAAGTAGTAAAATTCTGGGTAGGTGTTGGAGAAAGGCTGATAGATTTATTGATGGAACAGGAGTGGGATGTGAGAGACAGAGAGGTTAAAGGGTAATTTGAAGGTTTGGGGCCTGAGCAATTGGTAGGATGACATTGCCACTGACCAAGATGGGGAAAATTATAGGAGGAATAGGTGTGTGAGGGAAATATCAGGAACTCAATTTTAGACATGCTAGATTTTAAACGGCTTTTGGACATCCAAGGAGGATCTTGAAATGGCATGTGGACATGACTCAGGGACTCAGAAGAGAGGTTCATGGTGAAAATATGTATTATAGAGTTCTCATGGTTTTAATTTCATGAAAATAAGATATGACCAAGCTGATGTCATGAGCTCCATTAGTATATGGCCTAGATGGGTTTGCCTAGTTTGGAACCACTGATTATTTTTAGGGCCACTAATGTAAGCCAGCTGTGTAGTTCAAGTATGCAATAATTCTTCAGGTATGCCTGGTGAGAGAAGGGGAGTGGATCAGCATAAGCCAGGCTCATTATTGGGAAAGCAGCGTCATGTTATGAGTCAGTCTTGCCATCATCTTTGCTGTGAAGGGGAGCACCTCCTGATTGTTATTACAGATATGCAAAAAAACTTCATCTGCATAATAACATCTAAGCATGTTGACACCCTCTTTCATATATTGAGACATGGACCGATATGTGCAGTTAAGTTCATTTCTTGTTTTTCTTAGTGTCCATTCATCTCAAGGTGAGACTTAAAATGGGCCAGCAGTAACACATCAAAGCAAGCTTAGGCAGCACTTGCCTGACCGTGAACTCTGAGAACACAGCTGCTCTTGACGTGTTGTCGGAAAGCATTCTTCCAAGGTGTCTCCAACGGATTGTGTTACATTTAGTGCAATATGCTGTGTACTAGGGAAGCAGAGAGGTAGAAGTTATGGAGAGTTCCCTTAAAGGGCTCATTTTTTGGATGGATTTACATGGAATTTCAAACAATAAAGCAAGATGGAGGCTGCCAAATGGCAGGGCCATGGTGTAGGCAATATGTGCTATGAGGAATTCAGAAAAGAGAAAGATTCCTTAGTGCCTTGAACTCAGGAACGACTTCATTCACACAGGAGATGGGGCTTGAGCAGCCTTTGAGGAATGAAATGACTTAAATAATAAAAAGAGGGGGAGGGCTGCCATGTGTGGTCGTGCAGGTAGCTACATGAACAAATCTACAGCACCACTGTATCACAATCCATGTACCTGATCAGTGGTCCCAAGATAGGGAGCATTAGGAAATACCAGCATGGGCAAAAGTAAGAAGGGAGAATTGTGCATGACATGTGCATTTATTCGATATTGGTCAATCATCCATCTGCTTATTCAGCAAATATTTATTATCTGGCGTCATTGAACATGCCAAATTGACGTGAGTGGAAGGTTCATGAGGGAAACTAGTGACAATATGTGTGGGTTGGTGCTACAGTGAGGCATTAGATGTAAGCTAAAGAATTAGAACTCTGCTCTATGGGCAATCAGTAACTATAGAAGTTTTTGGATAAGGGGTTGAATGTTTTTAAAAATATTGCTTTGGAAATATATCTTGGCAGCAATGTGCAGGATGGTTTTGGCTGTGAGACGCTGGTACAGTGGGCAGGGGGTAGTGAGGGAAGACCATGGGCCAGGAGAAGAGTTAGGAGTATTAAAATAATGCAGTTAGGGGTAACAGAAAGTCACAGAACCAAACATAGAAGCACAGGGTTGGTTGTACACTAGCCAAGTAGGTGCTTGGCAAGTGCTTACTGCATCTATGGTTCTCTTATATATGAAAAGGAGATACATAAAAAATAAATGAAGTCATGTTTCTCTTCTCAGTGGTCCAGAGTCTAACTGTGTGTATAAAGTACATGGCCACATTGATATGTGGACAAGTACAAGTCAGCCTGCCAATAAGTGAGGACAGATACTTAGATACACAGAAAGAGATATGGTGGGTAAATTTAATAATCACTAAGACAACTCACATTTATTTTGCTCCTAAATGGCTTAAAACATGATCAGATATCATCACACTGGATTGTCATTAAAACCCTGAGATTGGTATTATCATCTCCATTTTATGATGAGGAAACTAAAATGCTGAGAGGCTGAATGACTAATCATGTCAGCCAGCCTGTAAGTGGCCAGACGTGTCTCAAGCTCTTGACTGCTGACTCCAGAGATGGTGCTTTGTCCACTCTCATGTGGCCTTGTGGTCCCTTTTGTTATTTCCTCTGTAGCCATGGGAGACACTGTGGGATGGACTGTATGTATAGGGGAGAGGGGTGTCTTTATCCACTGCCAGTTGTTTTTCATGGGGTGGGCCCTGACTCTTGGCAGAGCCCTTGGCTGTGCTAAGCCCACTCTCTCTGCAATGGATACTAGGGATGCTTCTACCCATAGAGCAAGCTTTGTCAGCTGTGATGTAGGTCATGCCCAGCTATGACTGAATCCCCCTGTCAAGGAGCCTACAAGGTCCTGCTTGAACTAAGACATCTAATACAGAGCCCTGGGTTCCAGCATCTTGCTTCCCAGATGCCCCTGGCCATGAATACAATGTCCTAGGATGGCAGGGTCCCCACTCCTGCTCTTAGATGGCTTAGGTCAACAAGGAATCCACTCACTCTTTTTGGCCCTGATTCATCAAAGTTGCCTCATATCCATTTCCATTCTCAGGTTATGTTGTAGGAAGCACTGGCATAGCCAAGGTTAGATCCTTTATTTCCTTCCCCTGATTATCTTCCAAAACCAATCAGAACTCTGGTAAATCCAGCTCTTGGCCTAGTGGAGGGCTGTTTTCTTTGAAAGGGTCTTGGTCTTTTCATCATTGAAATGTCCCTGTTTACGAAGGCAATTTTAAAGTAATTGAAAGGGTGATTCTTCCCCACTCCACATTTAATCTCCTTTTTCTCTCCTGTCTCTCACTCCCTTTCCTGAGAGTCCATTTGAGGCAGGATCCAGAAGATACAAGGGTGAGATCAGACATGGTTGCTTAGAGAGTCTTCATAGTCCACTTTGCTTAGGAAGGCGCTTTTTCCATGCACCTTCCAGCAGCAACTACCCACCTCACAGTTGGACCTCCTGGGTGAAGAAAATTTTCCAATTTCTTTTATTAAGACAATTAGGAAAAAATAAACAACAAAAAAGACCTTTCCTCTGAAATCAAATATTGTGACTGACACAGTGATTACCAACCATCATCAGCTGCAATTGAAGATCATTCTGTTATTTAACATTCACCGCATTCCCACTCTTCTGATTATTCAACCTCTCAATTAAAACCTCCAACATCTCCAAGAAGCTTTCCATGATTAATATGGTTGTGTTAGGGTTCTCTAGAGAAACAGAATCTCAACAGGAGAGATCTGTAAATATGAGTTTTATAAAGATGTCTCACACAACCATCGGAATGGAAGGGTCCAAAATCCATAGGGCAGGCTGGTGAAGCCGGTGGGTCCAAAGAAGGGTCTGGACAAACTCCACAGGAAAGGCTTGGTGGGTGAAGAAGCAGTGAAAGAGTCTCTCTTCTCCCATAAAAAAAGATTGGATTATCTTCTTGTGGGAGACGCTCCTTAGTTGATTGTAGATGTGATCAATCACAGATACAATCAACTGACTGATGATTTAACACATCACCCTTCCAGTTTATCAGCCAGCCATGAAATATCCTTGCAATAACAGTCAGCCCAGTGCTTGCCTGACCAGACAATTGGGCATGATCACTTGGCCAAGTTGACACCAGAACCTAACCATCACAGTCCACCCCTTGTCAGTTTGGCAGCTATACACACCACCTTGAAACACCCTTAATTTCCAAATAGAATACAATTTCAGATATATGTTTCGCCTTACAATATTCAGCTGTCCTGCATACAACTGGAAACGCACTACACTCCAGAATGGGGGTGCAAGTCTTCAGGTAACATTTACTATTAAATTTCATATCCTATGACTTAAATATTATAACATAAGCAATATAACTTTAAACATGAACAATACAACAATATGATAAGAGGAAAACAAGATATTTGCTTATGTACAAATGCAAACATACTCATAACAAAACAGGGAGGAAATATTCATACAATCATAGTCCTTGTTTCTGTGGGTCACATGGTCATGGTTCATATTTATCGATACCTTTTTCTTTTACTCATTCCATGTTCCCTTTACCCTCAGCAAGCACTTTAGCTGGCCATGCTTCTTTGCCAGGTGAAATGATCCAGACCTTTATTCCTGAAGTTTCTGGGCCATTGGCAGTCCTGCCTGGATTGGGTTGTTGCAGTTTTCTATTGACTTTAATCACAGGGCATGGTAGTACTAAGAGACGTCCTAGGGGATCTGTTGTATTCCAGGAAAACTCTTCTTTACTTCCATTGTGTAGGTGTAATACTTCCTATTTCCCCTTGATATTCAGAATCAATCACCCCAGACAGAATACTAATCCCATTTCGTGCCTGTTAATTCAGTGGCATGAGAAGCCCAAAGTGGCCAGGTGGCAGTTTAATTTCCAGTTCAATGGAATTATTGTTGTGTCTCCTGGTAGGAGCACTCCTCCTTTTGGAACTAGGACCTGTAGACCAGCAGAGCTTAAGGTTTCAGGGACAGGAAGCAAAAATTTTCCTAGTGGATCACTAGGGGTGATAGTGAGTGGTGCCACTCCCATTTCCACCCCTTGGTTCCTGGATCTGTGAATCCTGGCTATGGCAGAAACAGCACCGTAGGGTGGACGCTAATCCAGAGTATATACAGCCTCCTGGAGAACATTGCTCTAGCCTTGCAAGATATTGCCACCTAGTTGGCACCATAATTGGGTTTTCAAAAGGCCATTCCACTGTTCTATCAACCCAGCTGCCTCTGGATGATGGGGAACATGGTAAGACCAGAGAATTCCATGAACATGTACCCATTACCACACTTCATTTACTGTGAAGTGGGTTCCTTGATCAGAAGCAATGCTGTGTGGAATACTATGATGGTGGATAAGGCATTCCACAAATCCACATATGGTAGGTTTTGCAGAAGCATTGTGCACAGGGAATGCAAACCCATATCTGGAGTGTGTGTATATTCCAGTTAGAACACATTGTTGCCCCTTCTATGATAGAAGTGGTCCAGTGTAATCAGCCTGCCACCAGGTAACAGGCTGATCACCTCGGGGAATGGTGCCATATTGGAGACTGAGTATGGGTCTCTGCTGCTGATAGATTAGGCACTCAGCAGTGGCTGTAGCCAGGTTGGCCTTGGTGAGTGGAAGTCCACGTTGCTGAGCCCATGCATAGTCTCTGTCCCTATCACCATTGCCACTTTTTTCATGAGCCCATTGGGCTATGGCAGGAATCACTGAGGAAAGAGGATGACTTGTATCCATAGGACGAGTCATCTTATCCATTTGATTATTAAAACCTTCCTCTGCTGAAGTCACCCTCTGGTGAGCATTCACATGGACACAAATATCTTCATGTTCTTTGCCAACTCAGAAAATTCTATACACATACCTCCTCTCCAGACCTCTTTGTCATCAATTTTCCAACCGTGCTCCTTACAAGTCCCTGATCATCCAGCCAAATCATTAGCAACAGCCCATGAGTCAGTATACAAACGCACCTCTGGCCAGTTCTCCTTCCAAGCAAAATGATCAACTAGGTGCAGTGCTCAAAGTTCCACCCACTGGGAGGATTTCCCCTCACTACGGTCCTTTAAGAACTTCCCAGAATGGGGTTGTAGTGCTGTAGCTGTCCACTTCCAGATGGTTCCTGCATATCTTGCAGAACCATTTGTAAACCAGGCCTGAGTTTGTTCTTCCTTGGTCAACTGATTGTAAGGAGCTCCCCAAGAAGCCATAGCTCTGGTCTGGGAAAGAAAAGGTAATGTGGCAGGAGTGGGGGCCATGGGCATTTGGGCCACTTTGTTGTATAATGTACTTGTGCCTTCAGGACTTGCTTGAGCCCTGTCTCTAATATACCATTTCCATTTTATGATGGAGTGCTGCTGTGTACACCCAACTTTATGGCTTAGTGGGTCAGACAACACCCAGATCATGATAGGCAACTCAGGTTTCACGGTAATTTGGTGGCCCATGGTTAAGCATTCAATCTCTACTAAGGCTTAGTTGCAGGCTAAAAGCTGTTTCTCAAAAGGTGGGAAGTTATCTGCAGTGAATGATAAGGCTTTGCTTCAGAATCCTAAGGGTCTGTGTTGTGATTCTTCTATAGTGTTCTGCCAAAGGCGCCAGACATCATCCCTATTTGCCACTGACACTTCTAGAACCATTGGATTTGCTCGGTCATATGGCCCATGTGGCAGAGTAGCTTGCATAGAAGCCTGGGCATGTTACAGAGCCTCCTCTTGTTCTGGGCCCTACTTAAAAGTAGCTGCTTTTCTGGTCACTCAGTTAATGGGCCAGAGTAGCACACCCAAAGGAGAAATATGTTGCCTCCTAAATCCAAAGAGGTCAGCTAGGCATTGTGCCTCTTTTTTCATCGTAGGAGGGGCCAGGTGCAACATCTTATCCTTCACTTTAGAAGGGATGTCTCAACATGCCCTACACCACTGGACACCTAGAAATTTCACTAAGGTGGAAGACCCCTATATTTTTGTTGGATTTATCTCCCATCCCCTGACACGCAGATGCCTTACTAATAAATCTAGATAGTTGTTACGTCTTGCTCACTAGGTTCAGTCAGCATGATATCATCAATATAATGGACCAGTGTGATGTCTTATGGGAGGAAAAAATGATTAAGGTCTTTGCAGACAAGATTGTGATATAGGGCTGGAGAGTTGATACATCCCTGAGGCAGGACAGTGAAGGTATACTGCTGGCATGGCCAGCTGAATGCAAATTATTTCTGGTGGTCCTTATTGACAGCTATTGAGAAAAAAACATTTGCCAGATCAGTAGCTGCATACCAGGTATCAGGCAATGTGTTGATTTGCTCAAACAATGAAACCACATCTGGAACAGCAGCTGCAATTGGAGTCACCACCTGGTTAAGTTTACAATAATCCATTGTCATCCTCCAAGTCCCATCTGTTTTCTGCACAGGCCAAATAGTAGCGTTGAATGAGGGTATGGTGAGAATCACCACACCTGCATCCTTCAGGTCCTTAAGAGTGGCACTAATCTCTGCAATCCCTCCAGGAATATGGTGTTGCCTCTGATTCACTATTTTGCTAGGTAGAGGCAGTTGTAATGATTTCCACTTGTCCTGTCCTACATTAATGGCCCTCATTTCACAAGTCAGAGAACTAGTGTGGGGATTCTGCTAGTTGCTGAATATGTCGATTGCAATTATGTGTTCTGGAACTGAGGAAATGACCTCAGAATGGGCCTGGGGATCCACTGGACTCACTGTGAGATGGACCTGAGCTAAATTGCCATCAATCACATGACCTTCGTAAGCCTCTACTATGATTGGTGGACCAGAGTGACTTTTTGGGTCTCCTGGAATTAGTGTCATTTCTGAGCCAGTGTCCAATAATCCTTGAAATATCTGATCATTTTCTTTTCCACAGTGCACAGTCACCCTGGTAAAAGGGTCCTTTCCCAATGATACCTGGACCTTCCCTCATTCAAGGGGCTCTGGGTCTGTAAACTGTCTCAAATCTGGAAATTGATTATAGGGCTCTGATTCTGTTTCTGTAATTCAAGTTAGACTTCTGTTCACTTGGCTAGAATTATTCTGCTTATATAGCACAAACAAGAATTTAGTAGCCTGCCCATCTATTTTATTTCTAGGTACCCCACAAGTCTCTGCGAGTCAGATTATTTTGACTGCTGCTTTGAATCTGCTGTCCATTGTGGTGGCCATGCCCACCTTGTCTGTGGTGATTAAATGTCACCACATGCCTTCTCCCAACTGTGGATTCAATCATCCCCATTGTATTTAAGGATTCTAGCTCAGTGGCAGCAGTTCCCACAGTAATATCTGACCTACAGAGAAGGGCGACTACAGATCTCCTCAGAGATGATGGAGCTAGTGTCATGAATTTATTTCTCAAGGTTCTGGTGAAAGATGTATCCTCTGGACTTTCCTGGGATGTGTGAGCAGGTCTTCCATGATAAATCCATCCTAACATTCCCATCTCTCTAAACCTCTGGATCCCTCATCTGCATTATTTCAAGGCAGTTGTGGCATTTTGACTTCAGGTAATGTTGACTACCTTTGGATCCATGTTTCAGCCAACCATCAAAACAAACGTTAATGCCCTTTCTATCCCCTTGAGCTACAACACTGAATACAGAATCTCTCCTTCGTGGGCCCATATCAATAAATTCAGCTTGATCCAACTTTATATTCTTTCCACCATTATCCCACACCCTTAATATCCATTCCCACACATATTCACCTGATTTCTGTCTATATAAATTGGAAAACTCATGCAGTTCTTTTAAAGTATAGCAGACCTCACCTTTCAGGGCCTGTATTAGTTAGGGTTCTCTAGAGAAACAGAATCAACAGGGAACACTTGCAAATATAAAATTTATAAAAGTGTCTCACGTGACCGCAGGAACGCAGAGTCCAAAATCCACAGGGCAGGCTGCGAAGCCGACAACGCCGATGGATGGTCTGGATGAACTCCACAGGAGAGGCTCACCAGCCGAAGCAGGAATGGAACCTGTCTCCTCTGAGTTCTCCTTAAAAGGCTTCCCATGATTAGATTTAGCATCACTAATTGCAGGAGACACTCCCTTTTGGCTGATTACAAATGGAATCAGCTGTGGATGCAGCTGACGTGATCATGACCTAATCCTGTGAAATGTCCTCATTGCAACAGACAGGCCAGCGCTTGCCCAATCAGATAAACAGGTACCACAACTTGGCCAAGTTGACACGTGTCCCTAACCATGACAGTCCACCCCTTGTCAACTTCGCACCCATACATATATCACCTTAAACCATACTTAATTTCCAAATGAAAACAAATAAACACACATTTTTTTCTTTTACCTGACAATACTCAACTGTCCTGCATATAACTGGAAACACATGAAATCTCTCCAGAATAGGGCGCAAATCCTTGGGCAACATTCATTCTTAAACTTGATATCTTACAACTTAAATAGTATAACATGAACAAAACAGCATTACAGTCCTCGTTTCTGTAACTGATCACATGGTCGAAGTTCATATTTATCACTTCCTTCTTCCACTACCCATTCCATGTTCCCTTTACCCTCAGCAAGCACTTCAGCTGGCTGTGGTTCTTTGCCTGGTGGGGTGACCCAAACCTTCATTTCTGAAGTTTCAGGGCCATTAGTAGTCCTGCCTGGATTGTGTTGTTGCAGTTTTCCATTGATTTTAATCACAGGTCATGGTAGTACTAATAGACGCCCTAGGGGATCTCCTATATTCCAAGAAAACTCTTCTTTACCTCCATTATGTAGTTGCAGTCCTACTTCCTTCTGATAGTCAGGGTCAATTACCCCAGACAATAATGTAATCCCCTTCTTGGCTTGTTGATCCAGAGGCATAAGTAGCCCAAAGTGAC
>PVIY010017976.1:0-31802 GCA_004026745.1 Myrmecophaga tridactyla
GTCCATAAGCTGGGGGTCCGCAAGTGCGGGGCCCACCTCCAGGCACTCCGGACTGCTTCCCTGAGGTCGCTAGAGCCCCGCAGTCGGGCGCGCGGGCGTGGGTGCCGAGACCCCTCTGCCTGGCACCGGGGGGCTTCCGCCCTGACTGACACGCCGTGCAGGGGAGCCTGTGCTTGGCCACGCTGCCCCCACCCCCCGCGGAAGCTCACGGGGCCACTGAGCTCCTTCCCGGGCGCGGCGCCAGCTGTCACATCTCGGAAATTTTGGAAAGGGGGCAAGGTGAGATGTTTCAGTCTCAAGTGAGGGCTGCGGGTTGCCCCCACTGCTGCTTGCCTCCATAACTCGTGGCGGATGGCTCTGAAGCGGCCCGGGGACCTCTGCACCCGTCTGCGGGGACACTGAGTGGGGCCGATCAACCTGCATTTCGAGGAGCTGTGCGTGCTGACTGCAGGCGCTGCTGGGCACCGCGAAGCCACTGACGGCCACCCCGGGCCGGCTGCCCCAAGCGCCGCCGCAGCGCCTCTGCCATCACCTGGCCTTGGGACGTGGAGGTGCAACCCCGGGTCCAGCTCAACGTGAGCGTGTCCTGCAGCGGGCAGCGGAGGGGACGCGGGCTCCAGAAGTAGAGAGCGGCCAGTTGGTCTGGGGAAAGCCTCCATCGCTCAGGTTTGCAATATTGTTACAGGGCCATCCGGACTGATGCCAAATCAAACAAAGTTCCCTCGTTGGGTGTGTACTTGACAGTGTTGCCTTTGTAACTGTCCATGCAACAAATCTTTTTGGGATGGGAATCTGAAACTGAATGATAAAAATTATTTAACTTGATGGCTCAAACCTATCACAAAACTCAAAGAGAAAATACATTTATTTGTGAAGTCGTAGGTTGTATGCATCCTAAATATAAATGAAAAACGCATTTGGATCAACCTCACCAGAGGGAAGACTCAATTATCTTTTCATTTTCTTCATAGAAAATAAAAATAATTATGGTCAAATGAAGTGGCAAGGAGTAATGTAGCTAACATGGAAAAGAAAGTGTTATACCTGTGGGACAAATGATTATTTAATTCAAAAGTGTGTATTATTTTTCTAGAGTTTGTGATAGTGGTAATTTGTCAACTTTTCAAATTTGGAATTGATTGTGATTTATTTTCTCATTCTAGTTAAATATGAGTTTGTACCTCCTTTTACATTTGTAATTCTGTATCCTTTTTCTCTAAAGAGGGTGCCCATGATTGTGTAAGCTTTAATCCAGCTGGCAGGACTTGGGTTGCCAGCCTGCTCCGTGGCTGCAGCGGACAGGAGAGCACGTAGCAGCGCCTGCCTTGAAGGGGTGCTTGGCAGCCCAGTGAAGGACTGTCTGTCCTTTGTGACATGTGGCACTCCAGTTCAGCTCTGCCATCCCTTGACCTTCTGCTTTGAAGATATTAAGTTTCTGGGGTCCCAGAAGCAGTGCAAGGTTTCCAGAGAACTTAGCTGAGAAAACGCACACAAAGAACTTAGCCAAGAGGACAAAGGAACATGCATACTTGGATATCGGGCCATCCTGCAAGGCATTTCTCTGGCTCTGTTAGGAAAGGATGCATTCTACATGTTTCTCCTTGATCGAGTTCACTGCATCCCCCACCAGTCGCACCTCTCCCTTTAGAAAGGTCTCAGGGAGCACCTGGTCGGAAGAAAGAACGTGGGGGAGTCCACGTGAGAGGAGTGGCGCACGGGGGAAATGCTGCGAGGAGGTGGCGTCGCTCTCTCCGGCATCCAGGGTCCACTCGGCAGACAGGACCAGCCCACAGCAATGTAAACAGAAGAAGTTTAATGAAAAGGATGATTAACTGTAAATGGGGGTTATCTACTAAGGGGTAAGGAAAACTCTACCAGGTATAGGACTGACAGGTGTGGGAGCAGCTTACCTCTCAGGCACACCTGGAAGAGCCAAGCCCCCTCCCACCCCCTGCAGAGATTCAGACCCCCTCCCATGGGGCCCCCAGGCCGGTGGGGAACCTGCTGCATTGTGGTCAGAGCTCACTTCCCTCTGGGACTCTGGAGAAGCCCTGTCCATGGCAGGTGCTGTCCAGAGCAGTTCCTTGGGCTGTCTCCTGCTGGGCCTTTGTCCTGGGTCCTGGCCCTCCAGGGGGTCCGGGGAAGCTGCCCCAGGGTGTCCCAGGCTGCAGGGATGAGCTGAGAAGCACACTCCAGAACCAGGAGGAAAGCCCCTTTATCCTCCAGGGCCCTCCAGCCCCTTGTACAGATAAAGCTTCAAGCTCAGCATCTTGCCTGCTGCAAGGGGAACGTGTGCTAGTACCACAAGCAGGCAACAAGGGTGGATTTGGGAATGAAAGGCAGTAAACTTAAAGCTGTGCACACCCCTACGCAACTACTATTGCCAATACCCTACATATAATGCAAAACCAGAACATTAAAAATAAAATAAGGGAAATCAGTGATTGTGTTTCAGGAGGAAAGCACTGCAGCGGGTGAGGCAGGTTGAGAGAAGCAGCAATGCCTGCTGCCCTTGTGTGTGGAGCGTGAGTTTTCTCCAGTGGAATTGTCAGTGACCTGGGCGGGGAGGGCAGGAGGGGTCACCTAGAACCCGGGCAGTGGCTAGCGTCAGGCCACCCAGCCTGCCCTCCGTCTGTTGGTGTGCTCACCTCTGACAGCAGTGTGCCGACAGCTGGACGGAGGCTCCCCCCGATTCTCCTTGTGGACATCACCAAGTAAAACTGATCCTGCCTTGGTGGTGGGTAAGGAAGGAGAGGGGAGCAGCCCTCAGCTTACACACACCAGAGAAAATGGGGAGGTTGCCCATAAAGGAACTCAAATGTGGCCTTGAATCTCTTTCGTGAAACAAAAAATAAAAAGAGACAATAACATTACAGCCAAAGTAGTAAGATAAAACATGGAAATATCAAGCATAGGAATTGGAAAGAAGGAAATAGCACTGCTGCTTTTCTCAAATAATATGGTTGTCCACGCAAAAAATAAAACGTAATAGAAACTCAGAACAATTAAGAGTTCAGCAGGGTTGCCACTAACACAATCACTAGATAAAATTTTAATGTGTTTCTATATTCCAGAAATAGTAAATTAGGAAATATAAATTAAAAAGAGAAAAGATGGCTTTTGTGATGGAAAAAAATGATTTGCCTAGAAATTAATTCACCAAATATGTGCATGAAATTCATGAAGAAAATGACAAAATTTTGTTGGACATAAAAGGAAAGGTATTTAGACAGAAAGATACAACGTGTTGTACATGACACGGTTTGCTTTAATATTTAAAATGAAATTGGTCACCCACTTGTCTTAGAGTGAAGTTCACACTCAGTGAACTCTGCTCATGCGAAAAAATGCTTAGTCTGATGAGATTTTTAGTGTTGCACTCTTAAATATGTAAGAAAAACGAAGATCACCATGATAAAGAACAGTTTCCAACATAAGACAGAGACCAAAGCATACAGAAGCGGAGGTAATACCGAAGGCAGGTGAGTATTTCAAGGAAATTATAAGTAACGTCCTTAAAGTGATAGAAATTATAGCACCTGTGAAAAAAGATGATCTCCAAATGAAGAATAACCAGAAAAATGAAAAGGACTCTTGCAAAATTAAAGATATGATGGTGAAATTTAAAAATCCATTAACAGGTTGAATGATAAAACTATAAGAAATCTTAATTGGAATAAAAAGATAAAATAATGGATAATACTAGAATGAATACCAGAAATAAGACATCTAACTAATAGAAATTGCAGAGAGCACAGATGAAATGTTGGGAATGAAATTATCAAAGAGGTATGGAAAGAAAATCACCCCGAGTGAGGGCCATAACCCTCCAGATTGAAAGTGAGCACTGAGCACCTAACACAAGGAATCAGGAAGGAGATAACACCGTGCTCTACTCGTGGTATTTTAGAATACCGGGGCGCCCCAAATGCAAGCAGCGGCAAAAGAAAGTTCACCTACAGAGGACCTTAAATAATAACAGAATCAGAAAATCGGTGTGAGAAGCTTGGAAATGACGAAGTAGTCCTCCATTGAGAAAATGATTCTGTGCCTAGCCAAACTGTCAATTAAATATAAGTATAGAATAAGACGTTTTCAGGTATGTAAACTCTTCAGAAATGTACCACAGCTCCTCAGGTGCCAGTGAAGAATGTGCTCAGGTCAAAAAGAAAGTGAATCGACCAAGAGCGAGGGAGAAGTTCGGTCCAAGAAATAGGGGACCCAATGGAGGAAAAAGGGCCAGAGATTTCCCAGTTCAAAAATGGAGCTAATAAATTGTCAGTATGACAGGGTAGAAAAACCGTGGAAGACATGGGAAGCCATCCATATATTTAAAGAAAAAAAGAAATTAAAGAGAGGCATTATTTAACTCTAGGAAGAGCTAAAAGATATATTAGAAGGGGGAATTAAACTGTAATGTACTCCAGAGTAAACAATATCTACATAATCACAATACACAAAAATACTGAATCGATATATTACAAACTTGTGATATGCCAATATTTGGAAAATGGGAAGAGGGAAAGAGGAAACAATCAATAGAGAATCTGTTGACAAGCTGCATTACAAGTATGTGATTTAGAGATGTGGGGTGATTCTCCCCCAAATAGCAAAGCGATTGCTCTTGGTGGTGGTGAGGGGGGTTGGGAGGGATATTTGCTGTGTGTATTGTACACTGCACGTGCTGCAGCATTTCACAGTGGGGTCACCCCTGGCTTCGGGTGGCCGTGCCTCTCTCTGTGGGACGCTCCTGTGCATTGCATGACGTTGGTCAAGCTCAGCCATTGAAGTCTCATGTCTACAGCGTCTCCAGGTCTCTGCAACAAATAAAATATGTTGCCAATGTAGCAATAACACTAAAATGGAAAATGTTAGCATACACACACACATCCTAATGAAAAATTTTTTCTTACGTGCAAATACAAATTCAAAGTTCTAAAGAAAATATTAGCCAATTTTATTCAGCATAATACTGAAACATTAATAAATTACTACCAAGTACGCAAGAATGTTTCATCAGGGAATTAATTAATGCATTTTATCAAGGGATAAAAATGATTCATCACAAACAGAATGAAATTCAGAGAGAGCGAGAGAAGGCCAGGGGAAGCTAGAAGTTGAAATTCAAGGGAATTTCTCTCCAGAAGAGAATGGAAAGGTGAGGTGGCCATCATGTGTGCTGTCCGTGACAGATGACCAAGCACCCAAGATCGCTGGGGCCAACCTGCCAGCCCCACGATGCTGGTCTCTAGGAAGACAGTATTACCTTGATGACGCCGTCTCTTAGCCTCAAAACCACGAGCTAATAAACTCCCACTGACGAAGCCAGCGCACTGCATGGTATTTGCTTGAGTAACCGAGGAAATGAAAGCAGTGGTAGGTTTCAAAATCACTATGCCATAAACAATATCGCTTTACTCGAAACCTATAGCAAGTGACTAGAGTACTAAAATGTAAACACTCTATGTACAAGAGCACAACACATGTGAAATAAGAAATATAATAAAAAGCAGGTTACTAAGACCTAAAAGGGTATTTGAACAGATAAAGAGAAAATTTATATAAAGAGTGAATATTTAAAGCTTTAAATTGCTATCCAATATAAGGTAAATCAATATAAAAGTTTTTCTGGGAGTTGATTAAATCATTTTATATTTAATCTAAAAGAATAAAGAATTCTGAGTAGCTATAAAAATTAAAAAATAGTTAAAGCTAAAAGCATAGTTTCCAAACTTAAAGTAAGATGGTTCTGGTATCACAGAAAATAGGTATATGAAAAGAATGAAATAAAAAATACAAAATAGACCCCAAAATTTATAATTTAATAACAATAAACTTAAAAACTGATCAGTGGGAAATCAAGTGGATAGCAACTCAAAAAATAATAGATAGATCACTGTCTCACATTTTATAACAAAATAAATATAGAAATGGATTTTCCATCCAAATTTTAGATGGAAAATAACAAGAAGAAAATATTTGAAAATATAGATTTACACAAATCTTGGGATGAGGATAGTTTTTGAAAATATGACCCTGAAGTCTAATATGATGCATTAAATATTTAGATATTTAATCATAATAGAGGTTAATATTTATGGTTAATATTTATATATTTAATCATTAATAGAGGTTAAAAAAATTTCTGCATGTCAAGAACACCAAAAAATTGGGCCAAAGGACAAGTGACAAAGCAGGAATAACAAAGTTACTAAATATACAATAGGATTAATATCATTTATACATAAACATAAAAATTGGAAAAAACCTATTGGAAAAACAAACCATACCAAAAAGCTTGCTCATTCTCCAGAGAAGATATATAAATGGCTCAGAGTTGTCTTAGAGTCTGTTGGTGGAAATATAAATTATATCAGCTCTCGCTGCAGGTAATTTTAATAATATTCAAATTATTATTACTCATGATGTACGCCCCCTAATTCAGCAATTCTACTTCTAGGAATTTGCCCCAAAGAAATGATTAAGTACATGAAAATGAGACATTTGGGGGCGCGCTACTCAACCCAGTAGAGCTGCTATGAGCTTCTGCGTGTTTATATGTTTCAAACCAGTGGGTCAGCACACAGGAGCAAGCAGCAGGACTTCTGAATTGTATAGGAAGACTGCACTTGGCTTTGTGAGAAATTGCCGCAGTCTTCTCAACTGGCTGAACCCTTTGCCTTTCCACTACAATGAATGAGAGCTCCTTTTGTTCCGTATACTCACCGGTAGTTCATAAAGCTTAGGGATTTTTTCCATTCTAATAGGTATGAAGTGCTATCTCATGATGTTTTAACCTGCGACTCCCTGATGACATGTGATGTTGACCATCTTACCCATTTTTTAATTGGGCTGTTTATTTTCCTATTTTGAAGTCTTAATAGTTCTTTGTGTACTTTGAAAGAAAGACCTTTATCAGATATGTGATTTATGAATATTTTCTCCCAATCCATGGCTTTTCTTTCAATTCCTCTAATAGTGTCTTTCACAGAGCAGAAATTTTAATTTTTAATAGTTCAACTAATCATTTTTCTTTCATGGATCATGTTTGCAATGTTGTGTCTAAAACCTCATTGCCAAACCTAAGGCCATCTTGATTTTCTCCTATGATTTCTTCTAGAACTTGTATAGTTTTAGCTTTACATTTAGGCCTATATTCTATTTGATTTTTTTTTTTTGCAAATAATGTAAGTTCTATATCTAGATTCAATTTACTGCACATAGACATTTGATTGTTCCAGCGCGATCTGCTGAAAAGACCACCTTTTCTCCATTGAATTGTGTCTGAGCCTTTCCCAAAGCAAAGGACCTCTGACCACATGTTTGTGGGAATATTCCTAAGTCTTGATTCTGTCCCAGTGATTTATATGTCTGGCCCTTCTTTCATATCACGCTATTATGCTTTCTGTAATTTTATAGTAAGTCTTGAAATAGGGTGGTATGAGCTCTTCAACTTTATTCTTTAGTATTGTGTTGGCTATTTTGGGCCCCTTGCCTTTCCATGCAAGCTTTGGAATCAGTTTGCATGTATCTACGAAGTAGTTTGATAGTGTTTTGATTGAGCATTCTAAATCCATCAAGTGGGGAGATGGATTCAATTTTGGGTCTTCCAGTGCATGAGCATGGAATACCTCTTCATTCGTTAAGACCTTCATCAGTGTCTCAGAATGTGTCCATCTTGGTGAACGTGCCACATAACCTGGAGATACTGGATGGAAAACTCTAAAAATGTCAAATATAGTGATGATGGATGGAGCTGTTCAGGTATATCATTACTTATTTTCTGACAGTTGATTTCAGTGACTGCGAAAGAGGCGCTGAATTCTATGACTACCATAATTGCATTGCCTACTTCTCTTTCCAGGTCTATCGGTCTTTGCCTGTCATAATTTGACATGCATAAACGTTAAGGGTCATTGTGTAGTCTTGGAAAATTGATCCCTTTATCATGTAATGCTCCTGTTTATTCCTGATAAGTTTCCTTGTTCTGAGATGTGCTTCACCTGAAATTATTAGGCTATTCCAGCTTTCTTTTGATTAGTGTCAGCATGGTTTATCTTTCTCTATCTCCATGCTTTAACCTACCCGAGTGCTTATATTTAAATTGAGTTTCTTTTATATATTTAAATATACAAAAAATATATATATATTTATTTTTGCATAGGCACCAGGAATCAAACCTAGGTCTCCGGCATGGCAGGCAAGAACTGCCTGTTGAGCCACCCTGGCCCACCCAAACATGCTTCTTTTTACAAGCTGTTTGTGGTTGTCTTAGGGTTTGCAATAAGCATTTTTGCTTCTCCTTTTTTTTGGCATAGGCAGGCTCCGGAAATTGAACCTGGGTCTCTGGCATGGCAGGTGAAGAACTCTGCCTATTGAGCCACCACTGCATTGCCCTTGCAATAAGCATTTTTAACTAATCTAAATCCACCTTCAAATAATACTATACAGCTTCAGGTATAGAGTAGCTGCGTTATAACAGAGTATTCCCAATTTTTCCCTTCCATTCTTTAGGATGTTTTTTTTTTAAATCCTGTCTGCCATTCTCTGATATCTCAGATCTGTGGTTTGGTGTCTGTTATTAATTTTGGAAAATTCTCAGCCATTATTACTTGACTATTTCTTCTGTTGCATTGTTTTTACTCTCTTAGTATTCTACTTATGTGTATGCTACAACTTTTAGAGTTGTGTTACAGTTTCTGGTTATTCTTTTAAATTTTTTCTTCTTTGAATTTCAGTTTGGAAAGTTCCTACTGACTTATCTACCAGCTCACTGATTCTTTTCTTGGCTATGTCCAGTCTATTGATGAGCCTGCCAAAGGCATTCTTCATTTCCATTAGTGTTTTTGAATTATACACTTCCTTTTGATTCTTTGGGTTTCCAGCTTTCTGCTTCATTAGCCATCTGCTCTTGCATGTCGTATACTTGTTCCATTAGAGCACTTACCATATTAAGCACAGCTATTTAGCTATTTTAAATATCTTGTCTGATAACTCAAAATCTGTGTTCTGCCTGCATCTGGCCTGGTGCTTGCCTTGTTTTAGCAGTCCTTTTTCCTATCTTTTAATATACCTGCTAACTTTTTTGAAAGCTGGACATGATGTGTGGGCTACTAAGAAGTCAGGTAAATGGGCCTTTAGAGTGAGGTTTTATGTTAATCTGGTTAGAATTTGGGGTGCATTTAAAGTTTCTGCTGTTGTCAGCAGCTCACATTCCCCTGGTGCCTTTGCTTTTTCCTCCCCTGCTGTCTTTGGGGCTCCCCAAGGACTTGTTAAATAGAGTCTGTGCCTTACAGTTCTTTCAGTGGCAACCTACTATCATTTATAGCGAAGGAGCGCTGATGTGGTTGTAAGAGGGGTGTGTGTGTGTGTGTGTGTGTGTGCGTGTGCGTGCGTGTGTGGATGCTTTACTATTACCATTAAATCCCAGTCTTTCTGTGGGCCTGTCTCCTCGGGCCCTGCCCCTCTCCATGTTTCTGCATTTTCACCCGGTAGGTGACACAAGCAGAGAGGCAGGGGCTGCAGTAGGGCAGGTGCTTTCCCCTGGGTGTACAAGCCTCTGGTAATGCCTTTTCTTCCTGTCATGGGGCACGGGGCATGTTTCCGTGTGGAAACTCTCCCCCCACCAGAGCCACGAGGTGCTCTTTCTTGGCTCGTCACCATGAGGACCTCGAGATAATCTCAGAGGTAGAACCCAGAACATCGCGGGACCCAGCTGCTCCTCCCCCCACCAGTCCACACTCAGCTTCCAGAACTTCACTGTGTTCGTCCCGCTTTGGTTTCAGCACATGCCCCCCCAGGCAAGCAGACCTGCCGTGGTTCTCTGTGGACACCAGTACAGTGGTTGCCCGGGGACCTCAATTCTCTGAGACAAGTCACTGGTTTTCAGTTTGTCCAGCTTGTTTTTTAGCTACAGGGTAAGAGTGACAACTTTCAAAGCCTTTACATGTCAGAGCTGGAACTGGAATTTGGAACTGCTTTTTTAAAGTTCTGTTCTTTTTTTTTTTTTTTTTTTTTTTTAAATTTGCATATGGGCAGGAGGCACCAGGGATCGAACTCCAGACCTCCAGCACGGCAGGTTGGAGCTCTGCCTGCTGAGCCACGGCAGCTGCCCAAAGTTCTGTTCTTAAGTGTAGCTTTGTTTTTCTTCTGTTTCTGTTTTTCCTTTTAAAATTTGAATTACTCTGTGACCATGCATTGTTTGACTAACCCAGATGTTGGCTGTCTTCTCATCCATCCAAGTTGGTTCTCTTCTGCTTTTTCCCTGTGCGCTCATAAATCCAATTGCAACTATCATTTCATCACCATTTTCCTTTTTTACTTAGGATAGTCTCTACATAAATTTATAGAGGCACTGGAAAGATGAGAGTCACACACTGCACATCACATTCTTAGAAAAATCTCTGTTACCGCACGTGTCCCGTTGCTACTTCAGATCGTCTACTTTGTCACACTCGTGTTCGGCCACCCTTTCTCCGAATTGCTCTTTCTCCTGTTGGGTCCACATTGGTCACCCGTTACTACACAGAGCACTCACTACTTTACTTCTCACTTACTCTCAGCGTAAAAAGGAAACTTCATTTGTAGAACCCACTTTTTAAATTTATTACTCAATTGCATGTGTCCCCAGGGCCTGTGTCAGTTTATCAATTCATTGTCCCCCATCTCCAAATCTACCTTTCTTTGTTTTGTTTTGTGATACCAGGGCTTGAGTGGTAAACATTTCTCTCTTCTTAGCTGGCAAATGTTAAGCTTCATCAGTAGAAGACACTGGAGTAATTCTTTAAGGCTATGGTGGTAGAAGAATACTTACCTTCTGGATTCCAGTTCTCCAACATCGTTATTATCTTCAGCACTTGGAGGGTTCAGCTGCTCCCTAGATCTCCGTTCTTCACCAACAGCCGCTTTCAGGAGCTCTCCTCCAGCCACAGCCCTGGGCAGTGGCCAGCTGCTTCTTCAGCCTGACCCCAGCCTCCCCGCCCTCCAACGTCTTGGACCTTTCCTACAACCCGGCACTGTCCCTTGCCCTCTGGCAAGTTCTTGTCCACAAGCAGGCTTTGAGGTCCTATTGTAGAAACACCCTTCTCGAAGAGACCTTCTCGGGGAGGGGCTTCCTCTCATCATTAGCTCCTCTGAGGTCCATTCCCCCCCAGCCCGGAGGGAGCAGCTCCTCGATTGCATCTGCCAGTCCCAGAACCCCCAGATTCCTCTTTCTTTCCTTTTACTCCTTAATCAGCAACTATTAGTTAATAATTCCTTCTTAATATTTTATTATTCACATAACAGTGCCATTTCTGGTCTGATCTACCCGAGCCACTTGTCACAATACATGGTCTGCTTTCCTCTTGTCCTGAGAGTTTGTCTTTACAGACTATAAAACATAAGTCATTGATTATTTAGTCATCGTTTAATCTTTAATATCTTGCTCTGTTCCTGGCCCATCATACATGTTCAAAAAGAACCTGGGGAATGAATGAATGGATGAATGGATAATGGTGATGATTTTTTATTAACAAAGTAGGAGTGCATATGTACAGTTATGATGCAAAAGGAAAAATAATTTAGAACAATGAAAGTTAATATGATTTTTCCCTAAAATGTTATATTTAAAGAAATTTTCCTTCAAACTTTTATTACCAAATTTCAATCAAATTTGAATTAACTTCTAAATTAATAATGAAAACTGAAATTAAGTTTCCTAAAGGCATTTTTTGAAATATCCCAATTCTAAGCATGTTCCACATGAAGAATTTTAATTATGCTCCTTAAAGAATTAATCCATGAATTTCATGATTTGTCTATTCTTGCCAGATGAAGAATAAGTAGGTCTCTAAAGTAAACTAATTTATTTTCCTATGGCACTTGTGGTTTTAATAGGGTTTTTGCAACATGAAAGAATGCGACAGTGTGAGATTATTTTTTTTCTGGAAGATAAGCATATCAATACTGTGCTGATGAGTCTGCGAAATCCTGTGTTTGGCATGAAGGCGCCTTATGACGCTGGCCCAGTCACGGTGTCACTCGTTACTGCTCATCCAGGAACTCAGCCACAGGCTCTTGGGGCGGACAAGGGGCGCTGGCTGCGTTTGCAACAGAAGGGAATACAGCAGAGCTGATAAGAGGTTTCCCAAAGCAGACCATTCTCTGATTGGTGCATGTATAACTTACATTTAATCCGATTTTTTTGTTTATGAGATTTCACCAACATTTTAAAAATTGAATTACAGAGAACAGGTTGAATTTGCTTAATTTGTAAATTCTACCTATTTTGTATGCTTCACACTTCAACAAATGCTCCCCAATCCAGTTTCTTGTTTTTCCCCTTCTTGGGAAGGATGAAGGAGTTGGGTTAAATGAGGATTCAGCTTAGTAATGACGACTAGATTACGTGAATTGGACGCTCAATCTATGTGATGCAGTGTGAGGGTCGCAAACCCTGTCTCCGCGACCTGACATGCTCAGAAGAGTTTTATCTGCAGAACGCAGAGCAGCTGCTCACTGACGGGTCCCAGCAGGACAGTAAACACCGCGGTGGGGGCAGAGGATATTTTCATCCTTGTGTGACTTGCGTCTCAATATTTTGTCCTTTCTGTGGATTACAAAGTGCGATTCTGAGCGTAAACACCAGGCGATCACTCTTCCCCTCCCCACACGAGAAATAACCCTTTGAGGCATATTAGTAATTCATATATTCTGAGCCATATGCCACACAGTTCTTTATTGAATAAAAGAAGTACAAAACAGAAACATGATTTGGGCTTCCTTTTCTTGTCCGTCATGAGAACTGCATATTGAGATGGAAATGGTCCTT
The DNA here is from genome assembly GCA_004026745.1 of Myrmecophaga tridactyla. Taxonomy (NCBI): domain Eukaryota; kingdom Metazoa; phylum Chordata; class Mammalia; order Pilosa; family Myrmecophagidae; genus Myrmecophaga; species Myrmecophaga tridactyla. The sequence continues at coordinate 12,812 of PVIY010017976.1, forward strand.
TCAGGTGGCAGCCCTGGCATTACCCACCGCTGGGAGCTTTCCGTAATTCCTGGGCTGCTGCAACGCCTCGGGGGAGACGCAAGAGAGGATCAGAGCAGGCGTGATGGCCCGTTTCGAGAAGATGAGGGTCTTGAATACTTTCAAGAGATCATATATAAAGGGAAGTGACAAAAAAGTCACTCTCTTTGGCAGCTCGGGGAATCCTGGTGCGCGCTGCGGGGTTGGGCCCTGCAGCGAGGGGTACGGGGGGCGACTCAGGACGCTTTGACGACAGCGGCAGGCCGGGGCTCCAAAGCGCAGCTGCTGTCGGCTGGGTGAGCAGTATGCATTCCTTTGGATTAGGGACATGTCTGGAACTATTCCTATTATGGTAATTTCTAAAATATCTGTGTGGGTTTGGCTTAGGGATATGAGGGATGCTTAGAAATTAATATTAACTAAATATGGGGGGTCATTTTGGAGTAACTAGTTGTCTCCAGTTAATATAAAGAAATAAATAGAAGCATTTGTCTGAGAGTGTATATTTGGTGTATAACACAATATCCCCCCCCCCTTTTTATTTTTTTAGCATGGGCAGGCACTGGGAATTGAACCTGGGTCTCCAGCTTGGCAGGTGAGAACTCTGCCATTGAGCCACTGTCACACTACCCACAATATCACTTTTAATTCTAATTTAGTGGCATTCATCAATTTCTTCTTTCATCTTAATGATGCGCAAAAAACAAAAACAAAGACAAAAAACCCAGATGCCTGGGCAGTAGGCATCAGAAAGAATTAATATAATTTCAGAGCCAGAACACTTGTGTAGGATATTTGGGTATTGATGGCAGCCTATTAATCCTGCATGCTGCTTGTCCCTTCCTGAGGGCAAGCCTCCATTCTTAGCAACAAAGTTCAACTCAGACAAATATTTAAAAGAATAGGATCTCTACAATAAAAAGAGGTTGAAATTATTTCTTATATAAAAGGGCTGTGAGGATGGTATAACAAAGAAAAGATTTATGCGACTGCATTAAATGAGTGAAAAGTTAGTCCATGCTGCCATGCCAGAGACCCGGGTTTGATTCCCGGTGCCTGCCCATGTTGAAAAAAAAAAATTAGTCCATGGATACCAGGCAGTGAAGGACACTGTCCCAGATAATGGGAGACTAGGGGCTGCCCCGGCTTACTGCTGCAGGAGGTTCCTGGCTGAGCGGGGAGAGCAACCCCGGAGAAGCCCAGCAGGCGCCCTGAGTCAAAGAGATGGCACTGAAAACCCAGGAACCAAAGCAACAAGTTTGCAGGACAGAATACCACAGAGGGGAAAGCTGGACAGAGAGAAGAGGACGAGAAGCAAAGGCGCCTGGGGCCTGTCCCAGCAATCAGACTGGGAAGTGCAGTAACTCGTGGGGCCGTGGGTAAGCTCATAGAAGGGCTCTGTCAGTGGCAGGCAAAACCAGCCTCCAGCCAAAGGCTGTTCTGGTCCTGCTCCGCAAACCTTGGGCACAAGACCCAAAAGGAACGGACCGTTTCCAAGTCACTGTGTGCCAGAACAAAACCCAAGAATATTACAGGAACACAACATCCAGTGCTGAACACATTAAACTGATAATATCTTGTTGACAACTAGAAATCTTCCATATACAAAGAAGCAGGAAAAGACAACCCATCATGAGGGAAAAAATCAATAAAAAAGTCATAATGTTAGAGTTAGCAGAAAAGAACATTGAAATGGTTATAAATAGATTCCATAAATTCAAAAAGTTAAGTAGAGATATGGAAAATGAAACAAAAGAATCAAATTAAACTTGTATAGGCGAAAATTACAATGTGCTAGATGAAAAATACAGCTGATGGGATTATGAAAGAGGGTGCAGTTGATGGGATTAAGAGAAGGAAAGACTGTGAACTTGAATGCACAGCAATAGAGACTGTCCAAAAGGAAACCCAGAGAGAGAAGAATCTGAAGGAAAATGAAAAAAGCATCACCAAGCTGTGAGACAACTTCAAGTAGCATAATAATATGCTGGTAATCTGAATTCCTTAAGAAAAGTATTTTTGAAGAAATAATGACAATTTTTTTCCGAATTTGATGGAAACTATAAATCTGCAGATTCCAGAAGCTCATTCAACTCCAAACAAAGCTAAGACAAGCAGAACTACACCAAAAATGTTGTATCATGATAAAGGGAAAATCTTAAAAGCAGCAGTAATAAAAAGAAACCATTTGTGCCTGTTTGAAGCGATTATGTATCCCCCCAAAACCGTGTTTTCCTCTTGATCTAATCTTGCGGGGTCCAGACCTATTGTTTAGGTGGAAATTTTGATTGGATTGTTTCCATGGAGATGTGACACACCCAATTGTGGGTGTGGCCTTTTGATTAGATGGAGATGTGACTCCACCCATTTAAGTGAGTCCCTGATTAGTTTACTGGAGCTGTTTAAAAGTGGAAGCATTTTGGAGAAACCCCAGATGTAGACATTTGGAGAACAGTTGCTTCAGAGCTGACAGACATGGATGTTTGGAGATGCTTGGAGAGCTGACAGAGAGAGCAGATGCCTAGACCAGACATCGCCATGTGCCTTCCCATGCGATACTAAACAAGGCAGAACCTGGATTGAGCCCAGAGAAACCAAGAGAGGAACCCCCACAAGAACAGAGGCTGAAAGCAATGGAGCCCAGGAGCAAGGGACCAGCAGATGCCAGCCATGCGACTTTCCAACTGATGGAGGTGTTTCAGGCAGTATCAGCCTTTCCTGAATAAAGGTAACCTCTTGTTGGTGCCTTAATTTGGACATTTTCATGGCCTTAGAACTGTAAACTTGCAAGTGAATGAATCACCTTTATAAACGCTGATCCATGTTTGATAGATCAAATTCTAGTGGCTTTAGCAAACCAAAACACTGCTGATAAATGAAAGAGTCTTAAAAGCATCTAGAAAAGAAAGGTATGTTAGATTTAGAGGAAGTAAAATAAGTATGACAACAAAAAATTCTCACAAAATATGTAGTTGAGAAGGCAGTGGAACAATAGCTTTAGTTTCCTAAAAAAAAAAAGTCAACCAAGAAAATATATATGCAGTGAAAATATCTTGCAAAAAAACAAAGGCAAAATATTTTTTATGACATGCAAAAGTTGGAAGAATTAATCTTCAGCAAGTCCATACCACATGAAATATTGAAGGAATTTCTTCAGGCAGAAGGACATTCATATCAGATGGGAATATGGGATCAAAAAAAGGAACAAAGAGTTAGGAAAATGGTAGTACCTGTGTAAATTTTTAAGAACTTTTCGCTATTATTTAAATCTCTTTAAAACAGTAACTGACTGTTTAAACAAAAATAACAATGTATCTGGGGTTTATAACCAATGTAAAAGTACAAAGCTTAAAAGCCAAGAGAAATGGATTATTGTCAAATTATAAAAAGGCGTTCAGATTGGAAAGGAGACATTTATCTGCTGCATTTGTAGACAGCGTCATTGTCTGTATAGAATGTCTGATGGTATCTACAAAAGAAGCTTCAGAAACTAATGAGTAAATTTAGCAAGACTGTAGAATACAAAATCATTTTACAAAAATCAAATGTATTTCTTTGTACTAGAAATGAACAACCCAATATTGAAATGAAAAGTGTCTAGTTTACAATGGCATTAAGAAATGTAATACTTAAGGATAAATGTGACAAAAGAAGTCCAAAACCTATATACTGAAAACTACGAAACATGTTGAGAGACTTCAATAAATGCAGTAGTAGAATAAATAGAGTAATATATTTTGTTTATGGTTTGGAAGAGTCAAGATTATTCAGACATCAATTTTCCCTATATTGATTTTTAGATTCAAACAACTCCATTGAAAATTCCAGGTGACTTTTTTTTTTGGTAGAAAGTGTCATGTTAGTTCTAAACTTCATATGGAAATACAACGGTCCTAGAATGGCCAAAATGATTTTAAAAATTAGAACAAATTTTAAAGTCTTATCAGACTACCTAATAAGAATGTTTATTATAAATCTACCGTTATCCAATCTTTGGCTTTATGCAATATTGGCATTGTAGGAGAAAAACGAATCAATAGACCTGACTAGTGAATCCAGAAATGGACCCACACATATATGACAACTGATTTTCAAAGACATAAAGGCAATTCAGGAGAGAAGGCATGGTCTTTTAAACAAATGATGCGGAATGAATAGATATCTCTGACAATAAAAAAGTGAGAACCTTGTTCCGTATCTTACACTATGCAAAAATCAACTCAAAATGAGTAATAGACCATATAGTAAATTCTAAAGATATAAAGCTTCTAGAAGAAAATCTTTGTGATGGTGTAGTAGATGGAGATTTCATAAATATGACACCAGATGCATGATCCATATAAAAGAAAAAATGATAAATTGGGCTTCATCAAAATATAAAAGTCCTCTTCGAAAAGAATTTTTAAGAGAACAAAAAGATAAGCACAGAATGGGAGAAAATATTTTAAAAGTGTATATGTGATAAAGAACTTCTAATAGAATAAAGAACTTTCTACACACATTAATAAGACAACAAACAACCCAACTAAACATTGGACAAAATCTCCGAACAGATATTTCACCAAAGTAGATAGATGGATGGCAAGTTGGCAATATAAGAAGCATCATTTGTCATTTGGGAAATGGGAATTAAAACCATTTTAATGCTGCATACTTTGGGGATGGCTAAAATGGAAAAGATTGACCGGACCAAATGTTGTAGGGGATGCAGAGTGGGAACTCTCATATGCCGCTAGTGGGAGTACCAAGTGATGCAAACACTTTGGCACGTCCTTAAACTATTAAATGTGTGCCTACCACGTGATCCATCCATTCCACTCACAGGTACTTACCCAAGAGAAATGGGAGCAAACGGTCGTACAAAGACTTGTCCATGGGCATTCACACTGGCTTTATCTCTAATAACCCTAACTGGACACAACCCAAGTGTCCTCACAGGTGAATGAATAAGTAAACTATGGCATATCAGTACAATGGACTGCTACTTGGCAATAAAAAGAAGGAACTACTGATACACACAACAACTCAAAACAATCATGTTTGGCAATTGAAGCCAGACACAAAAGGAGTACGTAATGCATGAACCCATTTAAATGAAATTTAGGAAATGCAAACTAGCGTCTAGTGGCAGAAGAAGAGCAGTAATTGCCTGAGCAAGAGAAGTGAGTGCAAAGCACAACGAGGAGCCAGGGTGGTGAATCTTCACTGCTGTGCTCATGGTGGCATTTGGCAGGGTTTACGCGTGTCAGGACTTCTCAAACAGTGGGCTTCATGTGCACCGTTTACGGTGTGTCAGTCACCCCTCAATACAGCTGTTTTTAAAAGGGAGTGCACTTTCTGTGCGTTAGCTTGCAAACTTTCAAATCTGCCCTTTCAGGTATCACCAAAGTTAGAGTCGGCTGGTCCCAGCTGCTGTGCAGCCTCTGTGGGGTGCTTCCTGCCCCTCCAATATGACCCCCAAGTTTTCCACCTGTGAGAAAAGTGGGCTCCACCCAAACCCCCAGAACCACCAGTGCTAAATTCTCTATCCCGTTCTGCTTCCAAGCTCTTGAACAGTAATTCTTAGCCAGCCGCAGAGACTGGGGGTGGGGGCAGGTGAGGCAGGGAGGGGGTCTCGAAAGGAATACATGCAAATCTTTGGAGGGTGGGATGAAATATGCCCTTTTAAAACAAAGCAAATCTATGTCCTTTCTTGATTTCTTTTTTGTTGTGATGCATAATTTATTTATTTTTTTGCATGGGCGGGCCCCGGGAACCAAACCCAGGTCTCTGGCATGGCAGGTGGGAACTCTGCCACTGAGCCACCACGGCCCACCCTCTTAGTTTATTTTTAAATAACATCAAAGAGGAGTGCTGGATTGTTATGTTCATCAAAGGAATGGTCATGAAGATTGAGACGCACTTTTCTGGAATATCCTGGTCACTTCAGCGCAGCGGCGCTTTACTTTTGGAGGGTTTGTGCGCCATGGGCCTCGGGGAAGTGAGCACACACTCAGTGGGTCCCGTGTGCCGGAGTCCCAGGCTTTGAGTCCCAACTTCAGTCACCCCTAGTTTTCGGGTGCCTTTGGGGCTGTGCCTTTGGGGAATCGGGAGCTCAGGACACACTCCGCTCCTGGAGTTATTTTAGGGACGTGTCCTATGCTGGGGACAGGGAGACTGCACAGAGCACACAGCCACTAGGGAGGCGGCTGGAGGTAGGCCTGGCTGTGAGTGCCAGGCCCATTTCCTGGTCTTCTCTGGATCTCACACGTCCTCATTTTCAACCAGGGGGGTCATACCTGCCCACCCTCACAAGCAGTGTGCAAAGCTCACCTAAGACAAAGTCCAACTGCATAGGCTGTCCCAGTCCCCTAGCCCCCGCTGTCCCTTTCTCTAGCCCCCGCTGTCCCTCCCTCTGGCAAGCAGGGCGGGGTTCCCAGCAGCCTTTTCCTTTGCCAGAGTCAACTGACTCTTTGTGTGATTTCAAAGGAAGAAAAGCCTTAAGGCTCAGTTTCCTGGGTTTTTGGTGTCTTTTTAAAGGACTGTTAAACCAGAATGACTTTGCCAGGGGCACCAGGCCATTTTCTCTCCTAATTCACTAGAATTCTTCCAACAGCCCCAAACTGCTGGGGTAAACTCCTCAGACTAGCCCATTTGTTACAAAAGCAAAACCTTGCATTTCTTTTGACTGCAGTTAAAAACAAAGGTTGGACTCGCACTTTGAAGGGCGGCCTCCAATCCCGTCAGGTGTTCTGAGCCTGCAGGGGCTGCTGGCCGCTGCCCTGGGGCCCTCCCGCCGCAGGGAAAGGCTCACCTGCAGGAACCAAGCTCCCCAGGAGACTCAGGCTCTCTGGCCATGGACCAGGCGCTGGGGGCGTCTCAGGGGCACGAGGCCAGTGGGGGCCTCAGGGAGGGGGAGGCACTGCTCCCTAGCAGGTCATCTGCAGGCGTTGATCTGTCCCAGCCAGTAACCGGCCACCCAGAGCCCAGCCCCTGCCCGGAGTGGCTGCAGGCCTTTCTACCTTAAACCAAAACTCTTCAGGAAGGAATAAAATGTGATGCTGGTGATGGGGGGCCTGGGAGCCCCTCTTCTAGTGCGAAGTCCCCATTTTGTAGGAGCTTGAAAACCAAGAGGCAAGGACAAGAAGTGGTCCAGCAAGTTCAGGGCTGAACCCCAGGTCTCCCGCTCTCTAGCTGGAACCTTCTGTTACACCAACACATTCCTTGGAGATGTGCGAGGCAGGCTATATGTGCGTGTGAGCCCTTGAGGACACACTGGGTTTCGTGGGACCCATGTGCCGCTTTCGGAGGCTGTCGGGACCCCTGCCTCTGGCTGCCCCCATGGGCGGCCATCCCTACCGGGGCTCTGGGTGCCATCCCGATGTCCTCCCATGGGACTGGTCCTAATCCATAACTATCCATGTGGTGGCTGGTAATAGTCAGGTGTGTCCCGTCATCCAGGGAACACATGTGCGTGTTACAGGGCCCTTCTCAGCTGGGGGCAGCTGAGGGCACAGAATTCCAGGAGGCGTTTGCCACCCTGAGGATGACCCCTCCCCAGGGCTGTGTCCCCGGTGCCTCTCGCCTCCCCCTTGTTCAGCCCTGACTGCCAGGACGGGGAAGGCGAGGCAAGAGGCCAGCAAGAAGAGAGATTCCTCTTGGAGCCTCCCGCTCCACCTTCTGTACACAGCAGCCTGCTCTGAGCACACGTGGTGCTGGCCCCGGGCACCCTGGTGTCAAAACCACCTGCTGAGGCAAAGCATGGACATCACATCACACATGCCAGCTTGTCTTCGTGTCTCATAAAGCGTGAGGCTTTTGAAGCCCAGCTAAAAAATAGTCTGGTTTTGGTAACAGAAGAGCACACAATGATACTGATACAGCATCAGCCCATTTGTATGTAGTAGAACAGAAATTCAGAAGTAGGATGGTGTTGAGGACAGATTTAATATATGACATTAAACATAATAAGGAAAAATTAAATTTGTGAGGTCAAAGAGGCAAGAATATTTCTCAAATAATATATATGCCTCCAAAGTTAAAATTTAAAAGATTCCCAGGAAACACACATCCTTTCACTGCAGCAGACGCTGCCCCTCCCAGGTGCGTGCAGACGAATTATATTCTTATTAAAGAAATATGCTTTTGAACAACAATTTTGAACAAACTGTTTCAGTCTTCTGACCACCAGAACTGTAAGACGATCAATTTGTGATTTTTAAGCCATTGAATTTGTAGTAATTTGTTACAGCAACGAGAAGAAACTAATACAAGATATAATTCACACACCATAAAATTCACTTTAAAAGTGTACAGTTAACTCTTTTTGGTATCTTCAGGGCTGTGCAACTACCACCAATATTTAATTCCAGAAACTTTTTACCACTGCAAAAAGAACCCGCACACAGGTTACCAGTCACTACCGTTCCCGCTCTCCTCAGTTCTTGGCAAGCACTGATCTACTTCCTGTCTCTATGGATTTTCCTATTCTGGGGATTTATATAAATAGATAATACAATATTTGTCCTGCTGTGCCTACCCTCTTAAACTTAGCTCAATGTTTTCAAGGCTCATCCATTTTGTAGCATGAATCAATACTTCATTTCATTTTATGGCTGAATAATAATCTGTTATATGAATATATCACATTTTGTTTATTCACTCATTAATTGATGAACATTTGGACTATTTTCAGTTATTATGAATAATAAGCCTTCATGTACAAGTTTTTGCTTATAAATGCATTTTAAATTTTCTTAGGTATATACCTAGGAGTGGAATTGATGGGTCATAAAATGACTCTGTTTAACTTGATGAGGAATTGCCAAATTGTTTTCCAAAAGAGCTGCAAATTTTACAATGCTACCAGAATATCTGAGGGTTCCAATTTCTCTGCATCCTCATCAACACTTGTTATTATCCGTCTTTCTCATTACAACCACCCTAGTGCTTTTGTTGTCTAGTTGCCCTGACTAGATGCTTTAATATAATGTTGAATAGAAATGTCATGAACATACATCCTTGCATTATTACTGATTGTAAATGAAAAGTCTTCAATCTTTCACCATTAACATGATGTTATTTCGGGGTTTTGTAGATGCCTATTATAGGGTTGAGGAAATTTCCTTCTATTCCTAATTTACTGAGTATACTTATCAGGGATGAAGGTTGGATTTTTTCACATGCTTTTTCTCTGTCCAAGATGATCATATGGTATTCTAGTTTGCTAGCTGCCAGAATGCAATATACCAGAAATGGAATGGCTTTTAAAAAGGGGAATTTAATAAGTTGCTAGTTCACAATTCTAAGGCTGATTAAAATGTTCCAATTTAAAACATTTAAAATGTCCCAATTAAAACAAATCTATAGAAATGTCCAATCTAAGGCATCCAGGGAACAAATCTATAGAAATGTCCAATCTAAGGCATCCAGGGAAAGGCATCAAGAAGACTGATGAAGTTCAGGGTTTCTCTCTCAAGTGGAAGGGCACATGGTGAACACAGAGTTTCTCTCTCATCTGGAAAGGCATGTGGCCAACACGGTGTCATCTGCCAGCTTTCTCTCCTGGCTTCCTGTTTCATGAAGCGCCCCAGGAGGCATTTTCTTTCTTCATCTCCTAAGGTCGCTGGCTGGTGGACTCTGCTTCTCATGGCTATGTCGTTCTGCTCTGCTGTCTCTGAATCTCTTTCATTCTCCAAAACGTTTCCTCTTTTATAGGGCTTCAGAAACTAATCAAGACCCACCCAAATGGGTGGAGACATGCCTCCACCTAGTCCAGTTTAACAACTGCTCTTGATTAAATCACATCTCCAGGGAGATGATCTAATTTCAAACATACAGTGCTGAATAGGGATGAGAAGAAACAGCTGCCTTAACAAAATGGGATTAGGATTAAAACATGGTTTTTCTAGGGTACATACATCATTTCAAACCAGCACATATGGATTTTGTCCTTTATTCTATTAATATGGGGTAGTGTATTGGTTGATTTTCATGTGTTGAACCAACCTTGCATTTCTGGAATAAATAACATTTGGTTGTGATATAAAATCCTTTTCATATGCTGCTACATTCCATTAGCTAGCATTTTGTTGAAGATTTCTGTGTCTACATTTATAGAGATATGGGCGTGGCTTATTTTTATATGACATCTTAGTCTGATGGGTCTGGTGGTTTTGATGTCAGAGTAATTCTGACCCCACAGAAGGAGTTGAGAAGCATTCCCTCCTCTATGTTTTGGAATATTTTGTGAAATATTGCTGTTAATTCTTCTTTAAAAGTTTGGCACAGTTCATCGGTGAAGCCATCCATTTCTGGGATGTTTTCATGGGAAGTTTTTCTTCTTTATAAATTACAATTCAATCTCTTTACTTCCTCTTGGTCTAATCAGATTTTCCATTTGTTCATGAATCAGTTTTGAAGGTCTGCATGTGAAATTTTCCTTTCATCTGGATGTTTAAACTTGTTGGCATGCAGTTATTTATAGTACTCCCTTATAATTTCCATTCATCTAAAAACATTAAAAAATTTTCCTTATGATATAATTTTTGATCTATCTGTTACTTAGGAATGTATTGTTTAATAGCCACATATTTTTGAATGACCCAATTTCTTATGTCATTGATTTCTAATTTCATTCATAGGTGGTTGCAGAACTTACTTTGTATTATTTAAATCCTTATAAATTTAAAGACTTGTTTTATGGCTTAATGAATGGTCAATCCTGGAAATATTATATGTGCACCTGAGAAGAATGTGTATTTTGCTATTGTTAGGTGGAGTGTTCTGTAGATATCTCTTACGTCTAGTTGGTTAATCATGGTATTAAGGTATTCCATTTCCTTGATGATCTTCTGCTTTGTTTTTCTATTCACTATTGAAAGTGGGGTATTAAAATCTCCAACTATTATTGTTGAATTGCCTATTTTCCCTTCAATTCTGCCAGTTTTTCCTTCATGTATTTTGTAACTGTTATTGGGTGTATATGTGTTTATAATTGACATATCCTTTTTAATGAATTGTTTCTATTATCCTTTTTTGTCTCTAGATGAGTCATTTGCATTAAAGTCTATTTTGACAGATAGTAGAGTAGCATAGCCATTACAACTCTCTTTTGGTTAGTGTTTGCAAAGTATATATTTTCCATCTTCTTACTTCCAACCTACTTGTGTTTTTGAATATAAAATGTGTCTCTTGTAAATAATAATGGATAATGTTCTTTAATTATCCATTATCCTTTCTGTCAATCTCCGTGTTGTGATCAGGTTCATGGGTCAACTTGGCCAGGTGGTGGTGCCTGGTCATCTGGTCTATGAGGACATTTCATGGGCTTAAATCATGATCATGTCAGCTGCATCCACAGCTGATTGCATTTGTAATCAGCTAAGGGGAGTGTCTTCTGCAATGAGTGACACTTAGTCTAATCACTGGAAGACTTTTAAGGAGGATTCAGAAGAGACAGTCACTCTTCCTGCTTCAGTCGGCAAGCATCTCCTATGGAGTTTGTCCAGACCCATCATTGGATTTGCTGGCTTCACGGCCTGCTCTGTAGATTTTTGGAGTCTTCCATGCTCACAATTATCAGCCAGCCTCTCCTGAGAGTTTGTTGAGAAACTTCATCAGAGTTACCAGCTTGTGGCCTGCCCTACAGAACTTGGACTCTACATTCCCATGGTTACATGAGACACTTTTATAAATTTTTAATCTATGGATATTCCTGCTGATTCTGTTTCTCTAGAGAACCCTAGCTAATACAGTCTGTCTTTTGCATAGAGTTTTTAAGCTATTTACATTTAATGTTATTATTGATAATGTAGGATTTACATCTACCATTTGTTGCTTGTTTTCTCTATGTTATATCTTTCTTATTTATTAATTCCTCCATTAAATGCAATCAGGATATTTTGTATAAAGATCTTGATTTCCAGTTTCTCTGGAAATAGAAACTTGAGTAAAATTACTTCTCTGTGTGGTGTCACGTGGGCATCATGGGCCTTACCTGCTTTGTTTATCTGCCTGGGTCATGCAGACATTTACACTTTCAACTTATAAAAGCCCCTAAACCCAAAATGTCAGTGTTTGGAACTTTGCTCTGCAGTAAACAATCCCCCACCATCAAATTGCCTAAAAATCTAAGAGTTCCTTATCGCTGATAGTGAAGTCCAAACACTCTAAAAACGGAAAAGTTTTTCAGAACTCACTTAGTACTTGGTAGCTAATTCTGACCTAAACTAGTTCAGGCAACTGCAGTGATCCTTAAACTTTTTGGTTTCAGAATCCAACCACTCTATTGTTTTTATTGTGAAAAATAACATATATACAAAAAAGCAACACATTTTAAAGTACACCACAACAATTAGTTGTAGGACAGATTTCAGAGTTTGGTATAAGTTACAATTCCACAGTTTTAGGGTTTTACTTACTAGTTGCTGCCAGACACATTCACCCTTAAACATTGTAGAAAACCCCAAAGATCTTTTACTTACGTGAGTTACACGTACCCATAACGACCTATTAGAAATTAGGAATGGAAAATTTTAAATAGTCATTTATAAATTTGTTTGAAAGTAACAATAATAAGCCCCTTACATATTAACATGAAGAACAATTTTCTGAGAAAACTATATGTTTTCAAAACAAAAATTTTAAGATGAAGAATGACGTTATTTTGTACTTTTGCAAGTCTTTTGATCCAGCTTTCTAGAAGACTTACGGATTCTCATTTCTATACTTGCTCTGCTGTGATGGCACATATCACACAGACCCTTGAAAACTTGGCTGTACACTCATGACAGAATGAGTGAAAAAGTAAATATCTTAGTATTTGTATGAAAAAGTCCCAGCTCGTGCTTTGAGAACATCTGGGCTATTGCTTTCTTTATCCCACTTGCTGTGATTCACAGGCTTCACTTGAGAACTGTGTGGTAACACGGTGCCCTGCAGGCTGAGCGGAGAGGGGCAGTTACATATAAAACCGTGTATACATTGTATCCAAGTCTGAAAAGTTCCCAATTCCAAATGAGCATCTGGCCTCAAGGCTTTTGGGTAAGTTACCATGTAACCTGTATATATTTTTAAATGAACTAGCTGCACCATGAAACAAAACTGAAGGAAAAGACAACACTCACACCAACAGTAAGGAAAACCACATCGCAGCCCAGAAGCAGGCGCTTCACAGGCTTGAACCGGGCTGCACTTGTAGCTGTGGCAGGTGTATTTTTGATGCATCCCTCAATTCCTTCAACCAATAGTTACTAATCATCCAATATGAGCACATATTCCAGTCTTAGAATTAATTTGCTAAGGTTATCTCTTAGCACACAGTTGTTCAACAAAATTTCCAATGGGAGGGATGGATAAATTGGAATTTAGTTTTTACAGAATGACAGATGCTGACACACATTTTTCTGGGGTCAGCAAACTATGGCCTGTGGGCCAAATCCTGCGACCTGTTCCTGTAAATGCAGCCATGCCTGTTATTGACATATGTCTTTGGGTTCTCTCATGCTACGATTCACAGAGATGGAGTTGAACAGTTGAGCACAGTTTGTATGGTTTACAAATCTAAAATATTTGCTATCTGGCCTGTTACAGAAACGTTTTCAGATGCCTCGTTTAGAATGTTAATTTGAATGTCTCCAAATAACTGGAGAAATGAGATCCAGTTTGTTATATTGATGAGTGTTCTGTGATTCACATATTTTCAGACATCTCTTTGATGATTTCAGTTCCTAGAAAAGTGTGGATTACACCGAAAATACTAAGTAGAGTGAATCAAGACTAAAAAGGAGAGTTATAATCAAGGCAAACTGCTTTTTCGATGCCGCATTTCTGGGCTGATTTCTAGAGCCGGGACCCGTCCGTGGCACCCGGCACGTGCGTGTCAAAGTGTGAGAAATGGACAAGCACGGGGTCCAGGGTGTGAGTGCTCCAGAGGTCACCTTCCTGCTTCACCTCCAGCTTAGGGAGTCTGTGTCACTCGGGCCTGGGGCCTCTCGCCCTCCACGGAGGCAACGGCTTCAAACTCGTGTGTTTATTTTCCTGACAACTATCCAGATCACAGAGGTAACACAGGTGGGTTGCACCCCTGAGTTTTGTGGTTGTAGAGAGTGACCACATAACTCAGTGATGTAACTGTGTGAATCAGTTTCAGTTTTATCATGGTGAAGCCACTTGGTTCTTACAAAGTTGAGGACAATTAATTTACCTTATTGCTTCCATGCGTGTTTTATAGGGGGAAAGTGTTGCTGTAAGAAGGAACTTCTGCAGGTGAAATTGTGGAGGAGAAAGTTCTCCTTGCCTGTCTTCTTTCTGTGTTTTCAAATAAAGTTCTCCTTGCCCGTCTTCTTTCTGTGTTTTCAAATACTTCCTCTCTCCTGGAGGTGGTTTTCTTTTTCATTGACGCTAGAAAAATGATGACGTTAACTGCAATAATTGTAAATTATTTAAAACTCTTGCAGTCTTGTTCTTACCCATTCATTACTCATTAGCCTCATTTAGGCTATCTTTAATTTTCACAAACACAACACTTTTGATAAAGCGCCTGAGACAAAGAGAGCTGAGGAAGTTGACCCCATCCACACAGCCGACAAGTGAAGCCAGGCTGAACCCCGACTTCACTTATCAACATCTTCGGCCTTTCCTGACTTCTGCCCCAGACTCTAGAAACTTCCCGTCTAGTCTCTCTCTACGTCCCAACACAACCAGTTCCCAGACAGATGGCTGCGAGGAACTAACTCGCAGTGGGATGGACTGGGATAGATGGATTGATTCTACAAAAAGCAACTGATACTCCCTTTTAATCAAACTACTTTTCTGCTGTGTATCGTTAAAGTGGAGACAAGGCCCCTCCTTTGTGCGACCCCAGGTCACTGACATATGTGCAGGACAAATAACAACCACACATTTTCCATCTTCTGGGGTGAGGCCATTCAGCAAGAGGAGAGTTGTAAAGATGGAAATGTAGGCATGTGCATGCAAAGGTGATGTGACTGTGTGTGAGTTGAGTGTGTATGAGCAAGTACATAAGAATGTGAGTGTGTGTGCAAGCATTGTGTATAAATATGTGTGTGCATGTGTGCAAATGTGTGTGTGAGTGAGTGTGTGTACTGGAGGTTATCCAAACAGCCCTGGACGCTTAGCAGCAGAACTTTGCTTCTGCATAAGGCTGATCCTTTAGAAAACAGCCCATTCTAGACCACGTTATAATGCCTAGAATATTAGTAATTGGGGACTTTGTCAACTTCCACCTTTTATTTCCATCTGAATCCTATAATGTAGCCTCATCAACCATTTCTCTTAGATGGCATTTGGAATCACAGCGTTGGTAGAGCAGAAGGGGGTGACCTGCCAGCCCTGAGATTCTGCTTCCTGTCACCTTCACTCTACTTCTGCAGTCCCGCCGTCGGGTGAGCTCTAGCCAGCTGCGCAGAGGGCCTCCTGCCAGCAAGGGCTGACAGATTTCTCTCAAAGCACACAATTTCCAAATCGGAACTTTGAATCAAATGCTCTTGAGAAGATAAGACGCTTACGTATTTAGATACGACTTTTTGCATTGTGAAATACTCACATATAATATGTTAAAATACACTTTATTTTATATTTTCACACCACTGGAGGTAGAACAGAACCCAGAAATTAGCTGGCTTGCCAGGAGCTGAAGGTCTCCCGTCTTGTTTTTTTGTGAGACTGTGTGTTATTTGCATATCTGCACCACCAGACTTTCTTAAATGATTGCTACCATCAGATGTAATTGCAAAGAAAAAGTATCAAGAAACATACATTTTAAACACTTCAAATACATTCAAATAGGGAATGGATGTCAGAGATAGGAGCAGGTACTGAACATGGGAATAGCATATGTTTTTAAGAAGAGGGAGGCCAGCTTTCTTCAGCAAACAGATGGCCTTCATTCCAGGGAGGATGCTTGAGAGATACGGTCAGTTCTTGCAAGTGACCTGTTTCTCATCCTTTCCCACGAAGCCCCACGAGCCTGAAGCCAAAGGCCGCTCTCAAGTTACTCTGTGGGATCACTCTCATTTCCAGAATGGTGTTACCTTATAGTTACTGCTGCTTCTCCTCTGTTACCTCATTTCCTAAAGCTCTAAATAAATCCTGCCTCCAAATTACTCCCTTCTTAACCTTAAAGCAGTGGTGAGATCTCTGTGCATCAGAAGCAAATCGAACCTTCTGGCTTTTCACAAGGAAAAACCAAATTTCAGCTGTGGTAGCCAGGCCCCCCAGAGAGGAATCAATGAGGGCTCTCCAAACTGTCTGTTGAGGGTAGCTCCACAGGCAAAGTTTGAAATCTTGGAAACTTGGCACACTGTTATAATACGTTCTAAGTCACACCAAGCAGTATTTGTTAGGAAGTACAAATATTTGTTAAAATAGGCAAAAATTTAAGTTTTTAAAATGTTGCATTTAACAAAAGGGGGTGTAATTATGGAGCACACAAATATATGCAGAACTAAAAGTAATTGAACGGTGGGTGACTTCTGGAAATAGATTCATGTACACGTAAAATGCTATGGCAGCATAAAAAGGTTACTGTGCAAATTAATTAATTTTCTCAGAATTACAGAGCATTCATCCTCGCTAGTCTTTGTTGAGTTGTTTACATCAGAAAGGTCAGGGAACTATTTATGGGAAAATAAAACAATGAATCCAGAAGAGAAGAGGGGAGGGAAAGGAGAGATGAGGGAATGAAGCAAGGCGGGGCTTGGGGGACAGAATTGGCCACCAGCCTTGGGCTCCACATGGCAGAGAAATGCGTACCCATATGTGTACATTATAGAACTAGACGCACACACACGTGCCTATGTGTAAGTGTGGGTATAAGTGTGTGTGAGCGTGTGTGTTTTGAGAGACAGAATAAGGAAGGGATTTTTAGAGATTTCATTTTATAAAAATGTAATTCCCCCCTGTATTTTAATTGATTTTTGGATGTTGACCTGGGGTTTCTTTTTAATCCACATTGATATTGCTACAAAGTAGCTTAGTTTTATTAAGCTGAGCTCCGTGAAATTGCTGATTTTTATAAATCCAGATGTTGCCAGTTTTTCCTGGTTCCACCTCATCTGTCGGTGTGTTAGATTTGGACTTGGGCAGTTCCTGCACCCAGCCTGCTTCAGTGTCCTGGGCAGCGGGAGCTGTGGAGCCGAGGGGCGGGGGGAGGAGGGGGCCAGGAGCCGGACCTGTGCCCTACAATGTAACCGGCTGATCCCAGCAGGGTCACATGGCATTCCTGGGCTCCGGCTTCCATCCAGACCCTGCCCCACCTGCTGGGAGGACAGATCCCGTCAGATCCTCACAGACTTCCTACCAGGCAGCTTTACTTTTAAGATCCCATTTTACTGGCATTGATATGAGACTTACATCAGGTGGCTGGTAAGTTGTAGCTGGGACAGGATCTGGAGTTTTTCTGGTTCCAAAGTCAATTCTTTCATCTCTCTACCAAACCACCCCCTACTTTTCCTCCTTGAGATGATCCTCCTGGGCTTTCTCGTTCGTCTCTGGGTTTGTTTCCTCTGATAAGCTGTGGGCTCAGAGGCGGTGAGGATTTTATATCCCAGCCCTGACTCGGCCTGTCACACAGCATGGCTCGACACCCCCATTTTAGGATCTGGGAAGGTGCTTTGGCAACTGTAAAGCACGCTTCAAGCATGAGCTGTCATGGTTATGTAGCGATACATTCAATTCTTGCACAATTGTTTGTAAGCAAATATAGAGCATCCATCTGTACATGCCTAAGGAACCGAGCTTCTAGGCCATTTTATTATCACTTGTCATGTTTTTTTACCCTTTGCAAGCATCCAGCGGTGAAGGACTATTTCCAGGAAAAAATAAGGTCTATTTCTCTCCTTACAACTGTAGAATGAAGTAGAAAAGACTGATCTTTTTCCATGCAGGATAAAGTTAGCAGCCTCTGAGCAGGAAAGCAAGTGGCTTTCATGTGAGAAGCCGGCTCTGAGTGACTGGAAGTGGCTTTCTGGGTTTCCAAGGCTGCAGCTGGGCCTGTGGCAGAGTGGGCCACGAGAAAGCGGCAGGTCCACCAATACCGCCCAGGGCTGGGGGGACCGGGCGAGCGCCTCCCCACCCCCTCCCCTGCCTGCCTGAAGCACTGACACCCAGTCTCCTTACTCATTTCATGTATTTCCTAAGCTTGCTGTCGGGAATAAAGATTCAATTTGGAAAGGAGCCAGACCGAATTCCTAGAATCGTATGCAAAGCATTCTTTTAAATATACTAACCTCCACTAATTTTCCTTCTGTAATGTCCAATCATGGGTCATTACAGTATGTGAATTCACCTCCCGTCTTGGTTTGTCAAGGCTGCAGAAACAAACTCGCACAGGCTGGCGTAAACAACGGGAATGGACTGTCCCGCGGCTTTGGAAGCCGGAAGAGCAAAATCAAGGCCCAGTCCCCTGGGGTCTGTGGCGCCCTGGGGGCGGCTTGCTGGACACCCGTGACTCAGTCTCTGCCTCGTCGCGTGGCCGCTTTCCTCTCCCTCCATCGGTCTCCTACTTACTGTGTCCGAATGTCCACTCCTCCTCCAGTTTAGCCACACTGTAATCGCTGGCGTTTTCGGGGGTCTGCTTAGGGATGAGCATGCACCCAGGGCAGGGGTTTGCCCTCGCTCACGTCTCTGTGGGGGACCTGCCTCACCCCCGGCACCCATGTTTACTGGTGACTTGGAGGCCACTGCGATGAGTCAGCCGCCAGGGCCAGGTAGAGAGAACGGCCACGCCTCGGGGAGACAGGGAAGTCACGGCTCTACGTCTTCCCAGTTCTCCTGGGAAGAGGAAAATAAAGACGCATGCACAGCTGTTTTCAGTGAGACTAGGAGACAAACACCCAGCAAACTTCAACATGCCTGTAAGAGGGACCCAAAGAACTGGTGTCAGCTGTGTGGGTGCACGGCCGCCCTGCGCAGCCAGGAAGTTCAGGGACCTGCAGAGGCCTCAGGCTCACACGGGCTTGTGGAAGGGCAG
>PVIY010017976.1:31902-48614 GCA_004026745.1 Myrmecophaga tridactyla
TTGCGGAAGGGCAGATGTCCACCTCGAGAGGACGGAGGCAGGGACCCCCCGGGACAGCGTGCTGCCCCTGCAGCGGGTGGCGAAAGAGACGCCGTTCCTCAGACAGCAGCGTGTTTAAGCCCAGCGAGGACGCGTGGGAGGCGGGACCTGCAGCGCCTGGGCCGGTGGGCAGGGCAGAGAGTGGGATCTGCTCTGCATCCGTTACGTCCTAAGGGAAAAAATGCTGTAAAATAAACACAGGGCATCCCTTCTGCTGCGGAGAGCCCTGCCTAGCAGAACACACACACGCACTCACTTTGGGGAACATCTAACAGCACCCGTCCACTACCTCATGGCGTCGGCAGGCCAGACGCGCAGGCAGGGCTGAGCCGGGCCTGGGCTCAGGGTCTCACAAAGTGACATTAGGCTGTACCTTCACCCAGAAGCTTCACAAGGGAAGCCCTCCCTTCTGAGCTACCTAAGCTTGTTGCAGAATTTGCTTCCTGTGGCTGTGGGATTCCCGGAAGCTTCCTCAAAGTGGGTCCTAGAGAGGGAATCTTCTGCATCTTGTCTCTGCTTGGAGACCCCATTTTAAGGGTCAGGCCTACCTACGAGGATCCCTTTTGATGAAGATCAACCTGTTGGGAGCTTTTAGTCTGTCTATAAAATGGTTTAACCTTTGCCCTGTTCCGCTGGTTGAAAGGACATCACAGTTTCCTCCCATAAAAAGGCAGGAAAGCTGTGGGTAATTCACGCAGCTGGCCCAGACCCTGCCGCTGTTGTGGTCCCAGAAAATTCAGCCAAAGGACCACACAGTAAATCCAGCATCCATAAAAAACGATTACAAGTGAACTGTGACAAAGTGCACCAAAACTCACCTGAAAACAAAGGAATTTCAACTGTCCATGAGAGACCAAGCAGGACGAGTATAACCCAGGCCTGTGTTTTTGTTTTCCTATGTAAATTAATACAGTGAGCTTGTCAAATTCCATAAACATCCCTAATCAGATTTTGTTTGAAATTTCATTGAAAATATAGGTTAATTAAGGGAGAATTGACAACTTTATTATGTGGAACCTCTCCATTCAAGAACATGGCATGTTTATCCATTTGTTTATGTCTTCTTTAATGTTTTTCAATAAAGTTTTGTAATTTTCTCCATAAAATATTGCATAATTTAATAAAGATTTAGTCATAGATGCTTTTATAGTTTTAATCCTTAGAAACTTTATGTTTTGTGTAAATTTTTAATCTGATTGCTTTTGGCATGTGGAAATACAAATACTTTTTATATATTGAGTTTTTAGAAACTCAGCAAGCTTGCTAGATTCCTTTGTTTTAAATGTTGGTTTTCTATGTAGAGTCGTATCTTTTGTATTTTAACCAAACTTGTACCTCTGTGGCTCTTCATTTGTTTTCTACATCATCTACTTCTGCGCTCATTTCTCATCTCTCCTTTGGGATTATTCTGCTTCCTTTTTCTATGTTGTGAAGATGGATATTTTTCCAGCCTACTATGACAAACAATGGTTCAAATAAGGGAAATTTATCAGTTTACAATTTGAGACTAAGAAAAGTCTAAAATCAAGGCTTCGATAAGGCTAGGTTTGGTCCCAGAGTTTGTAACATTTTGTTGCTACCTGCTGGGGTCCTTGGGGGTCTTTGGGGGTCCTTGGCTTGGGCCCCTCCCTGCATCTCCAGGTCCACGGACCTCCGACTTTAGATCTTTCCTGGGGCTTTCTCTGACTCTGGCTCCCAGTTTCGTTTTCTTTGTTAGGACTCCAGGAATCTGGATTAAAATCCAACCTCATTCAGTTGGCCACACCTTAATTTAAAATAACAGCTTCAAGAGCTCTTGTTTATGGTGGTTTGCCGCCCACTAAAATGTGGATTAAGATTAAGAACCCGTTTAAATGGGGTATGTAATCCAATCTACCACAATATTTAACCTATTTGTTTAAGCTTTCTTTTTACTGTAAACATGTTTTTCTCTAAATATTATTTTGAATGCATCTTAAAAATTTCATATAAAGATCCTTTATCAATCAGATCTAATTATTTTCTGATAATTTCTTCTTTGATTTATGCATTGGACAGTATATTTGAATGTTTCCCAATCTTTTGGATTTTTCTAATTATTGTTTTTTATTGATTTTAATGTAATTACATGCTAACAATTCTTTGAAATATATCAAAGCCAACTTTATGGCTTCTCATGTGGATGGTTTTCAAAACTGTTCCATGAAGCCTTGAAAGGAATTGTGTTCTGCAATTGGTGTTTGGAGTGTTAGATATATGTCCAATGCCCATTAGATCTAGCTTTTTAAATGCGATCAAATATTTGAAAACTTAATTTTTCGACTGTCTCATCTATGAATTACTGAGGAAGTTACTTTAAAGTGCCCTATTATGATAATGTATGTGTCAGTTTCTCTTTGTATTTCTGTGGACTTTTGCTCTTTTTCAGGTTTTGTTATTGAGTGCATTAACACTTAGAGTAGCTGTATTTTCCTGGTTTAATGGAAGGAACCCTCTTTTTTTCTAGTACTGTTCTCTTTGTCAAAAAATCCATTTTGGCTGGAATTAATGTAGTCACATCTGCTTTTATTGATAAGTACTTGTTTGGTCTCTCTATTTTTTCTATCCTTTATCTATCTTTCTAAGATCTTATATTTTAATTGTTAGTCATTTAATTTTTTTAATATAGCCAGATAATCTTCATTCTTTATCTAGAAACTTTATTTATGTTTATTGTATCCATGGATATATTTGAATTATTTGAATTTATTTGTATCGTTTTATGATATCCTTTCCATTGGTCCTCCTTTAAAATGTTCCTCTTTTTTCTTATTTTATTTTGTATTGATTAAAGTTTCCTTTCATTCTATTTGCTCTTCTATTTCCTTTGAAGATATAAACTCTGTATCTATTCTATGGTTACACTAGCCATTTTAATATGCATACTAAACAAGGCCTTGGTTAATCATTCATCATCTTTATTCTAATTGTTATAAGAACCCAGCAGTTTTTAATCCTAATAAGTACCTTCCCAACATTTATGCTACTGTTAGGGAGTATTTTAATTTTAGCCTATATTTTATCATAAATTAGATGCTAATTTCATAGTTTTATAATTCACTGGTTTCTTAACTTTTCACATATTTATCAATATCTTTACACACTGTTCCATTTGTATGTCACCCCTTACGTATGGGATTACTTGCCTTTTGCTTGAAGCACACACGTATTCATAATTTCCTTCAGCCAAGAATTTTGGCGGTAAAGTCATTGAACTAGTTTCTCTGAAAATGTCTTTGTTTCCTACTTGTTTCAGAAAAACACTGTAAGTTTGCTGCACAGTTCAAGGGGGTGCAGGCTGCAGACAGAGGGTTGTCCACAGACCCTTCCTGAGGAATGGCATTTCCGTTCCCCACTTCCTCTGAGAAGGTCGACGGGGTCCACAGGCTATGCACCCAATTTCCTGGGCGACAGGCCACTCAGCCACACTTTATGGGGACCCCGTCTCTGCAGACTTGCCTCTCAGGGGCTCAGGGAGGGCCCTGGCAGCCACTTTCGGCCCTAGTTTCAGAGCACGCCATCTGGATAGGCTGAGAATTTCCAAAGCATCCACGGCTGATCCTTTTTTGCCTAACTGTTCAGTCCTCAGCGTATGCCTTTCTTCTCTAATTTCCCATCAGCAGCAAGAGAAAACCAGGCTGTGTCCTCCACGCTTTGCTTGGAAAACCCTCTCAGCTAAATATCCATGTTCTTCGCTTACAAGTTTCACTTTCAATCTGACACTGGGATATAATTCAGCCAAGTTCTCTGCTACTTTGGAACAAGGACCAGCTTTCCTCCAGTTTCTAATGACACGTGCATCATTCCCCTCTGAGGCCCACTGCAAGCACCTCCAGTGCTACCAACATCCAGTTCACGGTGACATGTGCATTCTCTAAGGGGGTAGAAACTTTCCCTACAGCTCTCCTCGCATATATCTGAGCCAGAACTGTCCATAATGTTCAGATCTCTAACAGCACCTGTGCTGGTTTGAAAGGATGTATGGACCCTAGAAAAGCCATGTTTTAATCAAAATCCCATTTCATAAAGGCAGAATAATCCCTATTCGATACTGTATGTTTGAATTTGTAATTAGATAATCTCCCTGGAAATGTAACCCAATCAAGAGTGGTTGTTAAAATGGATTAGGTGATGACATACTTCCACCCATTTGGGTGGGTCTTGAGAAGTTTCTGGAGCCCTATAAAAGAGGAAACATTTTGAAGAATGAAGAGATTCAGAGAGAGCAGAGCAGAACAACACAGCCATGAGAAGCAAAGAGTCCACAAGCCAGAGCCCTTTGGAGATGAAGAAAAAAAACGCCTCCCGGGGAGCTTCATGAAACTGGAAGCCAGGAGAGAAAGCTAGCAGATGATGCTGTGTTCACCATGTGCCCTTCCAGCCAAGAGAGGAGCCCTGACTGTGTTCACCATGTGCCTTCTCACTGAGAGAGAAACCCTGAACTTCATCGGCCTTCTTGAACCAAGGTATCTTTCACTGGATGCCTTTGATTGGACATTTCTATAGACTTGTTTTAACTGGGACATTTTCTCGACCTTAGAACTGTAAACTACCAACTTACTAAATTCCCCTTTTAAAAAGCCATTCTGTTCCTGGTATATTACGTTCCGGCAGCTAGCAAACTAGAACAGCATCTTCAAGACAGCCTAGGATTTTACTGTCAGTTGCCTCGAAATTCTTCCAACCTCTACCCATTACTCAATCCCACAGTCACTTCCACAGTTTAGATATTTGTCACAGCATCACCCCATTCTCAGTACCAAACCCTGCCGTAGTTTCCCTGGTTGGTGTGACAAATACCACAGGCTAGTTGGCTTAAACGACAGGAATTTATTGTCTCACGTTTAGGAGGTGAGAAGTTCAACCCAAGGCACCAGTAGGCTGTGCCCTCTCTCTAGTCTGCAGTGTTCCATTGCCGGCCATCCATCTCTGCCTCTAGTCATGGTCACTGAGACCCCCATCTCCACCTCTCTCCTACCCTATCCAAATTTCTCTGCTTAAAAGGACTCCAGACACATGGGATTAAGGCCTGCCCTGATTCAGCTTGGCCTCATCTTAACAGAATCTTTGAGGATCCCGTTTACAACTGAGTTCACACCCGCAGGGCCAGGAGGTAGGACTTGAACATTGTTTCGTGGAGGACACGTATTTCTCTCTGGTTTACTCCTCATGGTGCCTCGTCTCATGAGGTTTTGGATTTTGTAGAAACTATTTTCTTGGAATAGATCTGTGTCAAATGCTTGCTCAGTGTTGAGGCTGGTCTCTCTAAGAGCGTTTACATTTATTTATGCCATTGTCTTACTGGTGACAGATCCAACTCAAAACTGCTGTAGGCTGAATTCTTAACTTAAAGTTTTTGGACTACAAAGATAACATGAATTGGGGGCAGCATGAAGTCTCAGATTCTCAGGGTAGATTGTTCCTTTCTTTCCTCCAATGTCAAAATCAAGATGGCCAAATTTCCCTACCAAATCCTTTTGTATCAGCAGGGTCCAAGCTCTGTGTAGGGGTCTTCTATAAGATTCACATCTTTGAGGCACTCTGGGTTTTTTATCTGGCTCCCAGTGTACGGGGCAGCTAACAAAGCAGAAGCTCTGGTCTTCCATTGCTTAGAAGATCTCACAGCAAAGCCAGTGTGTCTGCTCACTTCCCGGGGTTAAGGTTTGTTTTGCCTAATTTTTAGGATCTTTGTATTCCTTATAGTTTGTTCCAGCTCAGCAGTGCATTTAAAATGCTACCTAAGAAAATATTTTATCTTAGTCGTAAAAGTCATTCAAGTTATATAAACAGAAATCAAAATCACCTTTTATCATGATGGTTCACTTAGCTTTCTGCTGGAGACATGTGACACAGAGGCATGAAACCTCCTCACTTGAGTGTCCTCGGGGCTCTGGTTTGGGGGTTGGAAGCTGCAGACAGAGGGGCCCTGTAGTGAGGTCTCTGCTGCGCAGCTCTGCAACTATGCACGGAGGGGGCGTTCAGGCTGCCCCAGGAGAAGGCCCTTCAAGTTGCTTCTGCCTTTTGGGTATTGACTCACGCCCCCCACAAAAGACACACTCCAGCCTTAACTTGTGTTTCTGACACATCGTACTTGTAAATCAGACCTTTAAAGATGTTGTCAGTGAGGGTCTGCCCAAGTTGAGTCAGCGCACGCCTGAACCTCTGAGACTGGAGGCCCTACAGAGAGGACGTTCAGATGCTGCAAAGAGGGTGACAGAGGGCTATGTGGTGGAGGACAGCCCCTGCGGGGACAGCTGCTGTGGGACCACTACCCACCCACAGGAAAGCCCGGCCTGGCCGTCTTCTTGGTTTGGACTTCCAGCTGCAAACCACAAGGCAGTAAGTGAGTTTTGTTGAGCAGCCAGTCTGTGTGCTTGTCACACAGCCCGGCTTGTGGAGACGCCCCCAGACCCACCTCCTGTGATGGCTTATTTCAGGAGCAAGCTTGGCTGGGTCACACTGTCCTGTTGCTTGGTCAGCACTGCCCTCATTGTTCCTGGAGGGCTTTCATAGATAGGATTAGAATCTATGACCAGCTGTTTTATTGTAATGCAATTTTTTTGAGATATATTCACACACTGCACAATCCATCCAAAGTGTACCATCAGTGACTCTCAGTATCATCGCACAGTTGTGCCTTCGTCACTGCAATCAATTATAGGACAATTTCATTACTCCAGGAAAGAAGAAAAAAAGAGAAAAACCAAAACTGCCCATCTCCCTTACCGCCCCTAGTATTGACTCGTAGTACTGGAGTGATACATTTGTTACTGCTGATGTCAGAATATTAAGGTATTACTGTTCACTAAAGCCCATAGTTTGCCATAGGTGCGTTTTCCCCACATACCCCTGTCTTATTAACTCCTCGTGATTGTGTTCTTTGCTCTAGTCATGTAGGAAATTTATATATGTACACTTAACCTTGTCCACCACAAGATTCACAATAATGCACTGCTCACTCTGTGCGTTCCCCCATCCACACTCAGCCTAGCGAACAGTTCTGCACATCTTCAACTCAGCTCCCCACTGTTTAGGTTCATTCTCTCTCCTGGTGACTAGATTCTGCATTCCATGCCTATGAGTTTACAGAGCATAATTAGTTCACATCACCGAGATCACACAATATTTGTCTTTTTGTGTCTGGCTTATTTCACTCGACATCATGTCCTCAAGATTCATTCATGGTATCGCCTGCTTCAGGACTTCATTCCTTCTCACTGCTGAGTAATATTCCATCACACGTATATACCACATTTTATCTATCCACTCATCATTCAACAGGCACTTGGTTATTTCCACCTTTTGGCAATTGTGAGTAATGTGCTGTGAACTTCCATGTGCAAATGTCTGTTTGCATCCCTGGTTTCGGATCTTCTGGGCATATCCCGAGTAGTGGGATTGCTAGGTCTTAAAGCAACTCTATACTTAGCTTCTTGAGGAACCACCAAACTGTCTTCTCCAGCGCCTGCCCTCAGATGTATTTACATAACGGACATTGCCGCGGTGAGGGGGCTGGCCTCATCCAGTCTGATGGAGGACTTGAAAGCAAAAGCTGAGTGCTCCAAGGAGCAGGAGAATTCTGCGTCAAGACCACACGTTCCAGTCCTCTCTGAGCTTCCAGGCGGCCCACTTCCCCTATGGGTTCAGACGCAGGGTTTTAACATCATCTCTACCTGAAATTTCCCGCCTCCCACCTTCCTACGGAATTAGACTTCCCAGTCTCCATAATTTAAAAATGCATACAAACAACCCAGATATCATGGATCACTCAGGGCAGGTGATGTGACTGTGACTTGTGTGTGTGTGCACGCGTGTGTGTGTGTGTGTGCGCGCGTGGTGAGGTGTGAAGGGGCAGGAGAGACACGCCCCGGACTCTGCCGACTGCACCCCCCCACTGCCACCCTCTCTCACCATGGGTTGTGCTGAAAGGTCAGGCTGCCCCTTTGCCCTGTCAGGACACCTTGTCCAGCTCAATTCCCTCAACAGTCTTTCTCCACTTGACACAGTTTCCTAGGGATGGAATCCTGTCCCGGATCCTGGGTGTGCTGTGTAACACAGAAACAATAACAAATATCTCACCCAACAATATTGAATGAGGATTAAAGGGCATGGCTTTTCTGGGGGTACACAACAGTGTCAAACCAGCACATTCCACATTTTGGATCCTAAAAAGGTATGCTCTTCCCAAATACAAAATACATTCATTCTGTAGCAATATCAGAAAGCCTTAAACCACTTCCATTTCAATAACAATATAAATATAGTACAAAGTCAGACACAGTACAGAATTTTATCAGTCAGCTACAGGCATGGTCTGTCCTAAGGCAAGCTTCTCCTCCAGCTCTGGACCTGTAAAACTCAGAACAAGTCATCTGCTGCTAACATTCAAAGGAGGGACAGTTGTAGGATACATATTCCCATTTCCATAGGGAAAAATTGGAAGGAACCCAGGGGTTAGCAGAAGCAAGGAGTTCCAAAAACCTGCAGGGCAAACTCCATTAGATTTCAATGTCTGTGAGTCATTTCTCTTTGGGGTTTTAGAAAGCAGCAGCCCCACCCTTTCCAAGAGCCTACACAGCAGCCTGCCTCTCTCTGAATGCAACTTTGGGGAACACTGGGGAGACCACCTTTTTCTTGGCTTCACCATCTCTAAGCACCTAGTCTCTCTGTCATCTCCGGGACCCATGCTCAAGCGCTCCAGAACAATAGGGTGGCAGCCGGGGTCTCCCCAACCCCCAGGGAATGTGCTCCATTCTCTCCAAGGCCTGAGGGGCACCCCCTTCCTGAGCATTGAGGTGGGAGGGCCACCCCTGCCCCCAGGGAAAACTCACCTTCTCCAAGGGATTGGGTGGATCCACTCTCTTGGCCAGAAGTTTCCTGGATTCAGACCTTAGCTTCTGTGATTCTGCCTTTGAAGTTATTTTTCCTTCAATTTGTCCCTTTCAGTACACACTGCAGTGGTTTCATTTATTCAGATCCCACAGCACTCTTGTTGGTTTTCTATGTAATAGGCAAGGATCCTAACCATCAGACAATGGGACTTTTCACAAATTCTTCCTGGTTAACTCCATCTTCAATCCTGGCTTTTTCTGAAATGGCTGATTAGTACCATGTTTCATTAAATCCTCATGTGGGGCACTATTCTCTGGAGTCTTCCTTTCTGGAAGCCCAGAATTTTCCCAGACCATCAATTTCTGGTTCGTTTATATCCGAGAGTTCAGTTCTCAACTTATCGCATTTCACTATAAGCTGCAAGGAGAAAACAGGCTGCACTTTCCACATTAAATTTGGAAGTTTCTTCTGCTAAAATCTGCCTTCCATCCAAAGACAGTCAATTTTGCCAGATTCTTTGCCACTTTAAAACAAAGATCACCTTCCTTCCAATCTGCAATAGCACATGCATCATTTCTGCCTCAGGCCTTATCAGAAGTATCTTTAGAGTCCACATTTCTACCAACAGTCTCTTAAGAGCATTCTAGGCCTTCTCCATTAAGCTCTTCACAATACTTCCAGAATCTTCCCATTATCCATTTAAAAAGCCATTTCAGCATGTTTAGTATTTGCAAACCACAGCATCCCACTTCTCTAGTACCAAAATCCATTTTAGTTTGTAAAAGCTGCCTGAATGCAATATATGAGAAATGGATTAAGTCTTATTTATCCATCTATCTATTTTTATTTTGCTGCTTGAGTTTTTGGTTCAAAGTCTAGAATCCATTGCCTAATATAAGGCTTGAAGATGCTTTCCTCTATTTTCTTCTAGGAGTTTTATAGTTTTGGTTCTTGTATGTAGGTCTTTGGTCCATTTTGAGTCAATTTTTTTTGTATACGGTATGTAGTAGACATTCCCTCTCATTCTTTTGCACCATTTGTTGAAGAGATTATTCTTTCCCAAATGAGTAGACTTGATAACCCTTGCCAAAAATCAGTTGGCCATAAATGAGAGATTTATTTCTACGTGTTCAATTTGATTCCATTGGTCTATTTATCTGTCCTTGTGCCAGTATTATGCTATTTTGATTATTGTAGCTTTGTAATAATTTTTAAAATCAGGAATTATGGGTGCTCCAACTTTGTTCCTGCTTTTCAAGATAGTTTTTGCTGTTCAAATCCAATGACCTTTCCAGGTAAATTTGATGGTTTACTTTTCCATTTCTACAAAGACAGCTATTGGAATTTTGATTGAGATTGTGTTGAATCTATAAATCACTTTGGGTAGAATTGACATATAAATAATTTTATCCTCCCAGTCCATGATTATATAATGTTTTGTCCATTTATTTACATCTTATTTGATTTCTTTTAGCAATGGCTTGTAGTTTACCACATACAGTTCCTTTATACTCTTGGCTAAATCTATCCCTAGATATTTGATTTTTTAGTCATTATTATAAATGGATTTTAAAATTTCCTCTCACATTGTTTGTTATGAGTGTATAGAAACACTACTGATTTTTGCCTGTTGATCTTATATCCACCACTTCATGGAATTTGTTATGAATTTTTCATGATTTTCTATTTACAGGATCATGTGCTCTGCAAAAAAGAGTTTTACTTCTTGTTTTCCAATTTGGATGCTTTTATTTCTTTTTCTTGCTTAATTACTCTGAATGGAACTTCCAGAACAAAGTTGAATAACTTTGGTGAAAGTGCGCGTCTTGTCTTGTTCTTGCTCTGAGGGAAAACTCCCAGTCTTTCACCATTGAGTATGATGTTGGCTGTGAGTTTTTCATATATGTTCTTTTCATGTTGAGGAAGCTTCCATCTATATCTAGTTTTTGAGTATTTTTATCAAGATCTGTGCTGAATTTTGTCAAATGCCTTTTCTGCCTCAATTGAGATGATCATGCAGTTTTTGCATCACTGTTAAAATGAAGTTTTACATTAATCGATTTCCTTATGTTGAACCACACTTGCATATCTGTGATAAATCCCACTTGACCATGGTATATAATTATTTTAATGTACTGTTGGATTCAGTTTGCTAGTGTTTCCCTGAAGATTTTTGCAGCTATATTCATAGGGGATATTGGTCTGTAGCTTTCCTGGCTTTGGTATTAGAGGAATAGTGGTCTCTTAGAACAAGTTAGGAGCTATTCCGTCTTCTTCAAATTTTGGATGCATTTGAGCAGTATTGGTGGTAAGTCTTTTTGGAATGTTTGCTAAAATTCACCAGTGAAGCCATTTGATCCTGGGCTTTTCTTTGTTGGGAGTTTTTTTTTTTTTTTAATTTTTGATTTAGTCTCTTTACTTGTTATTCATCTAGGATTTTCTATTTCTTCTTAAGTCAGTGTAGGTAGTTTGTGTATTTTAAAGAATTTGTCCAATTCTTCTAGATCATCTAATTTATTGACATACAACTGTTCATAGTATCCTCTAATAATCTGTATTATTTTTGTGGGGTTGGTAATAATGCCCTCCATTTAATTTTTGATTTAATTATTTTGGGTCCTCTGTTTTTGCTCTTTGTCAGTCTAGTTAAACATATATTGATTTTACTTATATTGTTAAAGAACCACTTTAATTTAGTTGATTCTCTCTGTTTTTTATTCTCTGTTTCATTTTTCCCCATTTTAACTGTTGTTATATCCTTCTTTCTGATTGCTTTGGGTTTAGTTTGCTTTTCTTTTTCCTAATGACTCAAGTTGTGAAATTAGGCCTCTGATTTGAGATCTTTCTTATATAAGCATTTTTAGAGCTATAAATTTCCCTTTCAGCACTCTCTTTGCTGTGTTCCATAGTTTTTTGTATGTTGAGTTTTAATTTTCATTCACTTCAGAATATTTCTTAATTTATGATTTCTTTTTTGATCCATTTGTTGTTTGAGTGTGTTGTTTAATTTCTATATATTTGTGAATTTCTCAGTTCCTTTTTATTGATTTCTAGCCTCATTTCATTGTGGTTGGAGAAAACACATTGTATGATTTCAGTATTTTTAAATTTATTCATCTTGTTTCATGAGCTAACATTTGGTCTATCCTTGAGAATGATCCACATGGACTAGAGAAGAGTATATGACCTGCTGCTGTGGGGGTAGTGTTCTATATATGCTTGTTAGGTTTCATTGGTTTATAATATCATTCAAGTCTCCTACTTGCTTCTATCTTCTCTCTGGATGTTTCATCCATTATTGAAAGCAGCACTGAAATGTCCTACTATCAATGTGGAAAACCCATTTCTCCCTTCAGTCAGCCAATACTCCCTTCATATGTTTTGGGGCTCTGCTGTTAAATGCATGTATATTTATAATTGCCATGGTTTCTTAATGAATTGATGCTGTCAGTATGTAGTGTCCTTCTTTTTCCCATGTAGTAGTTTTTTACTTAAAGTCTATTTTATCGGATATTAGTTGAGCTCTCCAGCTCTGTTTTCATTATTATTTACATGAATTTTTCCCACCCTTTCACTTTCATCCTACTTGTGCATTTGAATTTAAGTTGAGTCACTTGTAAATAGCATATATTTGGGTCATTCTTTTTTTTTTTTTAAAGAAAATCCATTCAGTTCTTCTGATTCTGCCAATCTCTGCCTTTAGACTGGAAAGTTTAATCCAGTTACATTTAATGTAATTGCTCATAATGCAGGATTTTCTTCTGTCATTTTCTTATTTGTCCTTGTAAGTCTTATACATTTTATGTCCCAAATTCTTCCATTAATGCCACTTTATTATTTATTTGATTGTTCAGTGGTGTACCATTTTGAATCCCTTCTCATTTACATTGGTATATATTTTTCATTTATTTTATTTGTGGTACCATTGCACTTAAATTTAGCATCCTCAGTCTATCACAGTCATGTTTGATTTCATATCAGTTTAACTTTAATCACATACACAAAAACTGTTTCTATGCTTCAGTATCCCCTTCCTTTTTGTTGTACATGTTACATATTATATCTTTTACACTGTATATCCAAAACCATAAATTTATCATTACACTATGTATTTGCATTTAAAAAACTGTAAGAAATATAAAATGGAGAATGCCAAAAAGTACAATAAAATAAGACTGGCATTTATAATTATGGTTATAAATATGGTTACCTTTACTGGATATCTTTATTTCTATTTGCCAGTTTAATCCACTATAAAGCGTCCTTTCTATTCAGTCTGAAGAATCCTCTTTAACATTGCTTGTAGGGCAGATCTAGTGATGACAATCTCCCTCAGTTTTGCTTATCTGGGAATGTGTTCTCTCCTTCTATCTTTGAGAAACAGTCTCACCAGAAATAAAATTATTCATTGGCAATTGTTTTCTTTTAGCACTTTAAAGATTTGGTGCCACTGTCTTTTTTTCATCCGTGGTTTATGATAAGAAATAAGAATTTAGTCTTATTGGCTCTCCCTTGTAGATAGTACATTGTCTTTCTCTTGCAGTTTTCAGCGCTCTTTCCTTGTCTTTATCATTCACTGGCTTGGCCTCATGTGTAGGGGGTGCTCTTTGAGTTTATCCTGTTTGTGGCTTATTGGGGTTTGAATATTTACATTCATATTTCTCATGAAATTTGGGGATTTTTCTGCCATTATTTCTTGAATATTTCTTCTTCCTCTTTCTTTCTTTCTCTCTCTCCCTCTCCCTCTCTCTTCCTTCTCCTTTAGGGGCTCTCTTTGTGCATATGATGGTAACCTTGACAGTGTGCCTTATGGCCTTTCAAGCTCTGTTCACTTTTTTGGGGGGCGCATGGTCTGGGAGTCAAGCCCAGGTCTCTGCATGTAGGGTGAGCATTCTACCACTGAACCATCCCATGCACCCCTCTGTTCACTTTTAGTGATACATTTTCCTTTCTGCCCCTCAACCTGAATCATTTCAATTGTCATGTCATCAGGATGACTGATTATTCTGCCATCTCTAATCTGATGTTGAAACTTCTAGGTAATTTTTTTTAATTTCCACTTCTAGAATTTCTGTTTGTTTCCTTTTAAAAGCTCTATATTTTATTGAGATTTTAATATTCTCCATTCATAGTTTTCTCAATATGCTTTAACTTTCTCTTTACATTTTCCTCTATCTCTTTGAGCATTTTTTTCCATTTGCTAAAGTTGCCAGAATGAAATATATCAGAAATGGGTTATGGAGATTTATTAAGTTACAAGTTACAATTCTAAGGCTGTGAAAATGTCTGAATTAAACATCAGCTAGAGAACACCTTCACTGAAGAAAGGCTGATGGCATCTGGCTCCTCTGTCACATGGGAAGGAGTATGCTGGTCCTCTGCTCCCAGGTTCTATTGCTTTTAGGTTCTGTGTGTCCTTGCTTGCTTCTCCAGGGACACCTCTCTAATTTCCTCTTAGTGTCTCTCGGGTATTTCTTTCTCTTTGTGTCCTTCCTTTGGTTCCATCTCTCTGCTCTCTGCACTTTTTCTCTCCAAATGCATTACATAAAAGTTTCCAGTAAAGAATTAAGACCTGCCTTGAATTGGGTGGGTCACATCTCCATGGAAATAACCTAACCAAATGGTCCCATTCACAATAGGTCTGACCCCACAAGAATGGATTAAAAGAGCAGTCTTTCCTGGGGTACAAAACAGATTCAAACCAACACGTCCCACAATCTGATTCCCAAAAAGGCATGTTCTTTCCATATGCAAAATTCCTTCACTCCATCACAATATCACAAAATCTTAAACCATTTCAGTAACAATGCAAATACAATACAAAGTCAAAAACAGTAAAAAAAAAAATCTCATCAAGGTCAGTTATAAGCATGGTCTATCCTAAGGCAAAAATTCTCCTCTGGCTGTGGACCTGTGAAACTCGAAACAAGTCATCTTCTGCCAACATACAAATGAGGGACAGTCATAGGATACATATTCCCACTTCTATAGGGTGATATTGGAAGAAAAAGAGGGGTGAAAGTTCCCAAACAGTTCCAAAAATCTTCAGGGCAAACTCCATTAGATTTCAAAGTCTGAGAGTCATCTACACAAAGATATTTCATCCTTGGGGCTTGAAAGAGTGGCAGTCGCAACCTCTCCCAGGGCTACACAGTGGCCCTGCTCTCTCCAAACACTGGAGTGAGGATTCAACCTCTCCAATGATTGGAGAGGCCACCTTGCTCTCAGCCCAACCTTCCTCAAGCACCTTGGTGGCCCCTGGACTCTGCCATCTCCAAGGCACACATTCAATCACTTCAGAACAGTGGGGTGGTGGCCACGCTCTTCCCCAATCGCTGGGGAATGTGGTACATTCTCTCTGAAGCCTGGGACAGCAGCATTTTTTCTGAGCAATGAGGTTGCCGAGCCCCCCTCAATTCCCCAGACATCTGAGAGCCCTGGGGTGGTAACAC
Organism: Myrmecophaga tridactyla; assembly: GCA_004026745.1. Classification (NCBI taxonomy): domain Eukaryota; kingdom Metazoa; phylum Chordata; class Mammalia; order Pilosa; family Myrmecophagidae; genus Myrmecophaga; species Myrmecophaga tridactyla. The sequence continues at coordinate 47,244 of PVIY010017976.1, forward strand.
TCGTCCAGAACAACAGGGTGGAATTCTCACCCTCTGCAAACCCCAGGGAAAATGCACTCTCTTCTCAATGCAGTCTCCTGCTTGCAGTTTCTTTGCTCCAAACCTTAGCTTCCATGGTTCTGACTTTGAAGTCATTTGCCCTTCCATCTGTTCCGTTTCCATCCCTATTAATTCAGCCTGGCAGTGGTTTCATTCATACAATGAATGCAAAAAAACTTTTGATCTTGCAAAAAAACTTGCTGGTTTGGCATGCAGCATACAGCGGTTGCAACCATCAGACAGACTTCCCACAAATCCTTCTTGGATAACTCCATTTGCAATCTGGCTTGTCCTGTAATGGCTGACTGGTTCTGTGTTCAGTTAAATCCTTATCTGGGGCACTATTCTGTGAGGACTCATTTTCCAAAAGCTCAGAATTTTCTAAACTATCAGTTTCTGGTTTCTTTGTACCCAGAAGTTCAGTTCTAAACTTATCCCTTTCCTCTCACATTTTATTATAAGACACAAGGAGAAACCAGGCTGCCTTTTCGACATTTTGTTTGGAAATTTCCTCAGCTCGATATCCATGTTCATCAGTTTCCAATTCTGTCTTCTGTCCTACACCAGGACTCAATTTTGCCAAATTCTCTGCCAATTTAAACAGGGGTTGCCTTTCTTACAGTTTGCAATGACATATTCATTCTTTCTGTCTAAAGCCTCATTGGAAATATCTGTAGAGTCCACATTTGTAACAACAGTCTCTTCAAAATAATTCAGGCCTCTCTTATCAAACATCTCACATATCTTCCAGAATCTTTCTCTTATCCAGTCATAAAGCCATTCCATCATTTTTGATGTTTGCGAATCATAGCGCACCATTTCTCTGGTATCAAAATTTGTTTCAGTTTTCTAAAGATACTGGAATGCAATACACTGTAATCGGTTGGCTTTAAGCAATGGGGGTTTGTTTAAGTTACAAGTTACAATTTTGAGGCCTTGAAAACGTCTGAATTATGGCATCAACAAGAGAATACCTTCACGGAAGAAAGCTGATGGCATCTGGGGCTCCCCTGTCACATGGGAAGCTTCTGCTATTCCTTCAAACCCAAGTCCCACTGTTTTTCTGGGATACATAATAGATTCAAACCAGCACAAGCATACTGAAGTTTATTTTATTAAATCTTTGTCTGAAATGTCCCAAGTCCGGTATTCTTCACTGATGGTTTCTTATGTTTTATCTTGTTAGTTTGAATGGGCTATCATTTCCTGTTTGTTTTGTAACCTTTTATTCACAGTGTACATTTCAGTATTTTTATATGTTAACTCTGGAGTTTATTTACTGAGTTGTCTGTTCTTTAAGTTTTTGTCCAGCTCGTGATGTGACAGAGATTT
>PVIY010017977.1:0-48460 GCA_004026745.1 Myrmecophaga tridactyla
GGCCAACTCAGATCTGGCTCAGGTTGGTCCTCTGGGCAACATGGGTCTGGCTCAAGTCATTCCTATAACTTTGGCCAACATGGCCCCGGATTAAGTCAATCCTCTAACCAGTATGGCTCTCGATCAAGGCAGTCCTCTGGCCAACATATATCTGGCTCAGGTCAGTTCTCTGGTCAACATGGGTCTGGCTCTGGTCAGTCTTCTAGCTTTGGCCAATATGGCTCGGGATCAAATCAATCCTCTAATCAAGGTGGCACCTGGTCTGGCCAGTCCTCTAGTCAATATGGGTCTGGCTCAGGTCAGTCTTCCAACACTGGCCAACATGGCTCTGGGTCAAGCCGGTCCTCTAGCCAACACAGATCTGGCTCAGGTTGGTCCTCTGGGCAACATGGGTCTGGCTCAAGTCAGTCTTCTAGCTTTGGCCAACATGGCTCTGGATCAAGCCAATCTTCTAATCAGCATGGATCTGGCTCAGGAGAGTCTTCTAGCTGTGGTCAACACACGTCTTGCTCCAATCAGTCTTCTAGTTATAGCCAACATGAATTTAGTTCAGGTCAATCCTCTGGCTATGCCCACAGTGAATCTAATGTAAGTGAACAAGGGAGCTGTGGGACAAGTTCAGGCAAATGGTGTCCACAGTATGGAAGACCAATATCAGATTCAACCTCCAGCCAGATAAGAGAAAGCAACCAAGAGAGAACTATACATAATGATAATGAAAGAAGCAGGGGTCACAGTATATCAGGAAGTGAATCTGATGGGCATGACAGAAGTTATGGATATAAGCAACAAAGGCACAGATCCAGTCAAGATGGTACAGTTTCTAGCAGAACCAGAAGGCAGGAAACAAGACAAAGCCAATCAAGTGACAATGAAGGTCAATCAAATAACTGTGAGAGATATTCAACATCTTCCCATGGACATTCTGAAAATGAATCAGGATCAATTACAAACAGGAATAAAAGATTGACCCATGCACAGTCAGGAGCCAGCTCTGGACATTCTGGTCTAGATCATAGTGAAACAGCAACTGCCCATGATTGGTCAGGGCCTAGCACAAAAAGACAAATATCTACTCATGGTCAGTCAAGGAGGAATATATATAGATATGCCCAGGCTCATCATGGCCAATCTGAAGAGCTAGGATCCAGCTCAACTACAAGAAGAAGATCAAGTGAGAGTCAGTCCAGTGACAGTGAGTGGCATTCTGGGGACTCACAGGGACACTCAGGATTCAACTATGGTCAGACTGGATCTCAACGTGGAGAATCAGGGTCCAGAAATACTGGAAGACAGGGAACTACTCATGGACAGTTAGGAGATACTAGTAGACATACCCAGTATGATGAAGGACCATCCAAACAGTCAGGATTTGGCACAACTGGGAGAAGAGGATCTAGCCATAGCGACTCTAGTGACAGTGAATGGCATTCAGAGGTTCCACAGGGACATGCAGGGTTCACCTATGGCCAGGTTGGATCTCAACATGGAGACTCAGGGTCAAGCAATACAGGAAGACAGGGGACTACTCATGGACAGTCAGGAGATACCACTAGACAGGACCAGTCTGGTCATGGACAATACAAATACTCAGAGTCCAGCACAACTGGAAGAAGAGGATCAAATCATAGCCAGTCCAGTGATAGTCACTGGAATTCAGAAATCTCTCAGGGATCCAGTCATGGGCAGGCTGGATCTCAATATGGAGAGTCCGGGCAGACAACATCTACCCACGGACAATCAGGATCTAGCACAATAGAGAGCCATACTCAGTCACATGTCTCTCACAGGCAGCCAAGTGTAAGGAAACAGTCAAGAAGCAGTCATGACCAGTCTGGAACAAATTATTCTCAATCATGGGTTAGTGACAGACAAAGCCATAGATCAAGTCAAGACTGGACACATGGCAGCTATGGAAGTGCTGCATATGACTATGGGCAATCTGGGTATGGACCTTCCAGGGGCAGCCAATAAAAAGAAAGCAACCCAGGATAAAAACTAATCCAAAGAAGAATGAGACACACAACATGAAAGTAAGAAATTTAACCTGATCCTTTCATTTGGTAGTAGGGGAATATGTCTGTTCTTTTATTTTAACTAGAGTACTATACTATACTCTATGCCTTCTCTTTGGTGCAAGGTTTTTTGTAAGGCTCCAGAATCATTGAGCTCCTTGGTTAGAAAATAACAAATGGAAGTAAAATGGCATGAGGGACTAAATTTAGAACTATATTACAAAGTGATTTGGATATTTTGGAATAAAATGAGCTTTAGTGATAGTTGGTTTTTTGGTGATTGTTGTTGTTTTTAATTTCTGAGACTCAGAATTTGGATTTTCCAGAATTTGCTTTGATTATTGAAAAATCTATCCAAGGAGTTAAGAGACATGGCTTTGGAGCCAAAACTTTTCTAGTAACATTGTAACACATTCTACACCCTGAAAAAATAATGTTGTGGTAGTTCCCAAGGTGAAGATTCAGGATTTTTTAATCTTTTATTTTTGGCCACCACTGGAACTCTATACTACTACTTTTAAATTTATTGTCATGACCTCTTGGATGTGGTATTCAGAAAACTGTATTGCATAAAAATAGACAATAAACTTTTCATCAAAGTATGATTTCTCTTCTCTTTCATTCTCACAAACACAAACATAGCTCCTTGCCAATTGCACATTTCATTCTTCTACCATTGACACCTAAAGGACGTTAAGCATTCAAATACCCAAAGAAGAAAAATTCAACCACATATGATCTTTTTCTCAATCAAATGACTGTGCAAATCATTTACAGGAAAACTGATGTATACTGATGAATTGACCTCAGATGCTCTGGTTAATCATGATCATTACAGCAATCATTACCAAATATAACTCCAAGTAGTTATTTCCTAAGACGGCCCAAGCTCTGGAAATAAGTTATTCACCAGAGACTTTCTCTGCTAAAGATATTAATTGAAATATGCCTTTGAATGAAGGCTAATGGGAGTGGGCTAGAGGTCCTGATGTTTCCAGTAAGAGAAAAATCATTAAAAATATACTTCTGCAATGGAGGAGAAAAATGCATGAATTTGTTATGAGAATCAAGAGAAGTGACAAAGAATAGAAAAATGAGTACAAAAGATACCAACTTCAGCAAAAAGTGTATTACCTAAAACCCAAAGGAAATACAGCATGTCAGAGCTAGTAAGGACCTTAAAGACCACCTGCTCAGTTTGCAGATTAAAAGGACGAAACTAAACAAAACATGTTTAATAAAAAAGAATTCCCTGGGTCCTCTAAATATGATTTTGTGCTACACTACCTACTTTCTCCCACCTCCAAAAAAAATCAAGCTACTTTTCTTCCACCTTCACTTTAGGAATTCAAACTAAAGTGAAAGTTATCAGGGGCATTCAAGATCACAAGTCCCTCTTGGGGACCTGGGTTAAATAAGAAACTACAAAATCAGGCTCATTTTTATTAAATACAGAGAATATCCTATCAAGTTTTTAACTTTTATTCAAAGGAGGACTATATTTCATAAACCTTCAATCATGCCATGTCATCAACAGGATACTAGTCATGTTAGCTTGCTGTTGAAATGAAATAAAATTAGTTATACTATTAATGAGTGATAAAAATAACTGTGCATACATAATTAACCCTAAATAATAATCTATCCATACAAATGTATCCATTATCCATTCATTCATTGAATAAACACACAAATTATAAAAGTATCATTAGAAATATAAATCGTATATTTAACCTCATCCACACACTTTCTATTACAGGTAGAGTAAATGAGACCCACAGAAGTGAACTTGCCTGTGTCATATAGCTAATGAGAAGTTATGCTGTGGTCAGTGTATAGGCTTCCTCATTCTCTACCAAAGCTCTTTCTGCTCTCCCAGGGCGGCTGCAATCATTCCATATGTCTATAACATCCTTTAATCTCTATATATTCAGAAATGTCTAACATTTCACCAGTTCCCTGAGTCAATGTGAATCTGCCCTTATTGTTTGTGTGTGTGTGTGTGTGAGCCTGTGTGTGGATATCTGTATTTATAAATATATAGGTCAGATATTATGAGTGATTCCCATGATCCCTTGATTTTTAACTCATTTTACATATAATGATAATATAAATTTTAAATAAATGTTTAAATATGATGAAATATTTTAAATACATTTCATACTGTTATGATCCTCAATAATTTGTTCTAATTAAACTGAGGGCAATTTTCCCTTTGCTAAAGCTGCTGGAATGCAATATATAAGAAATGGGTTGGCTTTTATAAAGGGGATTTATTAAGTAACAAGTTTAAAGTTCTAAGGCCATAAAAATGTCCAAACTAAAGCATTCAGAGAAAGATACCTTGACTCTGAAGAAAAGACCAAAGGCATCCGGGGTTTCTCTGTCACATGAGAAGGCACAAGGCAACATCTGCTGGCTTTCTCTCCTGGCTTCTGGTTTCAAACAGCTTCCTCAGGGGTGTTTTCTTTCTGTATCTCCAAAGATCTCTGTCTTTGTCGGCTTTCAGCTTTTTCCAAAATGGCTCCCTCTTAAAGAACTCTAGTAATGGATTAAGACCCAGCATAAATGGGCAGAGATACATCTCCATGGAAACCACCTAATCAAGAGGTCCCACCCACAACTGGGTGGGCCGCAGCTCCATGGAAACAAGTTAATCAAAAAGATCCCACCCAACAATAGATCTTCCCATGAGACTGGAATAGGACAAAGAACATGGCTTTTCTGGGGGGTCCATAACAGTTTCAAACCAGGACAGGTACTCTAAAATAACTCACAGAGAACTATACTTTTTCCTTCAATGCATAAAAGGTGAGAAAGCAGGTGTGGTCTGCAAGAAAAAAAAAAGGCTAGAAACTAGTGTGGCCCCATGTGGAAACCCTGTGAATAGTTCACTATCTTAGGAAGTATTCTGCTGGAAAAAGAGAAGAGTCATAGGGCATGTACAGTTGGAATTTTCCCCCTCTACCAGAACCCATGTGCAAACATGCTATAAATAAAGTGCCTCTGTGCTGATGCATAGCAAGTGAGGTCACAGTACTCTTCACAACATGGCTGGAATTGTCACGGAGAAACATATGGCAAATGAGGAGTAATTCTGAATGGCCAACTTGGGAGAAATAAAAAATGAAGTTCCTCTTGCTCCAAACTTTATAGAGATAAAGATGACCTCAGCTATGGGAAACTGAAGGTCAGTTCGTACTGGACACACTAAATGTACTGGTATTTTGTTAAAGTTTAAGGGTCCCCTGTAGGAGCAAGAGTAAAAACAAGACCTGCAGAATTTGTGGGGAGCAGCTGGCAGGGTGGTGGTGGCACTAAACTGTGGAGATTGTTATGTAGAACAGTCTGGGAGGAAGAGAATATTTACCCCAAATGGTTATGTTAAGTATGAAGGAAGAGAGCACTGAAAAATGAGCACTCTGTTCCCACAGGAAATGCATGCATGCCTTTTGTTACCCTGCAGTATATAGGCAGGATCTGGTTAAGAATAAAGTTGTCTGTTGTTTGTTATTGCTGATCTTCAGACCCCCTGATCCCATCTGTCTTTTTCTCGTCATTCCTTAATATCCTTCGCGCTCTAGTCCATAGGAAGCAACAGTCCCCTGTATTCTAAAAGCTTCTGATATCCAGAAGGGACCTTTCAAAATATTGCTAAATAGTGTCTGGATACTTTAAAGAAATCAAAGGAGAATATATAATCAAAGGTTGGAGGGGAGAGGAATGAGCAACAGAAAGTAGGAAAAGAAAGGGATGAAGATTGAGGTGATGTTAGATATTATTGGAGATGAATGAAGCCTTCAGAGGACAGCTTCCTCCCCAATAATGAACCATTTGGCACTACAGTCTAAAAAGTCCACTCACCCAACTCTGCAAGTGTTTTAAGCAATACCTTATCTAATCTTTGAGGAACATAGTAAGTGAGTATACTTGGAAATTTCTCTTACTGGTAAGTCTAGGTACTTGTAAAGTATACTCCTTGTTTTATAAGGGCCGTCTAACACAAAGCGGTATGGAATTTGCAAGGAAAAATGTGTCCATTTTCTAAAGATTATTTAGCAATATTAAATTGTCTCTTATTGCTGATTCTTTTCATTTCTCCATGTTGTACACTGATGAAAATCTGTATCTTCTTCTTGCCTGCAAATAGAGTATAGTAATCAAGAAAAGGATGAAATGGTAAACAACTCTCAGGTTCCAAATCACTTAAACATGGTTCCAGTTCTACCAACTTTCTCTAGGACTAAAGTTCTATGGGTTGGGTGGTTATCAGCCCCTCATTAGAATATACACATGAAGGGGAGAGAGTCAGGCTATTAGAGAAAAGGAGATAGAGACAATGAAATATACAAATGGGATGAACTGCTTCAGCTACAAAAATCAAAACAAAAACAAAACAAAAAAATAGAGGAACAGAAGAGCTCAAGAACTCAGATAACAATGTAGGCAGATTACCCTGTTTAAATTCATTCCTCTAAGAGTCCTCTAAGTCCAGAGATAAAAAAAAAAAACCTGAGTTCCAGTCTACCTGTAGTCACTTTCTAAAACTTGACAATCAATACAAAACAGTCAATATTTCTGATATTTATTCCACTGCAAGGATGCAAAGAAGAGAATTAAAACGTATGGTCTACTGTGTCAGACACTCCCTACCATGACCTTGCAAGTCAAAAATTAAACATACTTTAGAGATACAGTTGAGGTTCACAGAAGTTAAATAGCTTGCTCAAATTCACAAAGCTGGTAAGTGGCAAACTTGCAATTCAAAGTCAGATCCCACTCATACAAAAGCCAAGGTGTCTTCTACTCCAACAGCTGACCCCACAGAACTGTGATACCCTGCCAAAGTGCACAAAATCCTGGTTTCCCCTGCTCTCTTACCCCTAAGTCTCAGTTCATGTATTCTCTTTTAGAGCCAACCAATAGATAGATGTATAGACAGATGAAAGGGAGATGGCGATTTGATAGATTTTTTTTTTATTTTAACATTAAAATCTTTTCTATAACTTATTCAGCAGTATCAATCTTTCCCTTTTGTCAGGAAGGCTTTAGTAGGACACTTGTTCAACCCTTCTTCCTCAATATCTCAAGATAAGATTTTATCAGTTCTGAGGTTGTTTGTTCAATTGCTAGGCTGGCTGGGTTTTCTTCAAAACCAATCAGGCAAGAAACAAACAATCTTATTCAAATTAGTTTATTCCAAGTAGCATTAAACAATGCATTCGCACCTGCAATTATTTCCAATTGGTACAGTTTTAGCAGCTGGACAAGGGTTATGTTGCCTCCTAAGCTGCACCACATAAGTTCTAGATTTAAATATTTGGGGAGAGCAGCTTTTATTTTTCAAAGCCATTACCATCTAGTTCCAATAGCCCTTTTTTTTCCAGATTGTTGCCTCACTCTTCCAATGCCTTTCCTGACGAGTTTTGCCAGGCTAACCTGGCCAAGCCTGAAAAATAGCTGATTGGGCTCCACCTATGTGTGACAAAATAGTCATTTCTACAACTCTTTTTCAACAAGCGATCTGAGAATGTGGCTAGGCTAATCAGTAGTCCTTCTCTGATTAGTCCTATGAGAGAATCCAGATGGTTCAGATAACCTGGGTGTTGTCAATGCAACCTCAGTATCAACCTTCATTCATTCATAGGAGGGAAGTTAATAATCATAATACTGACAGAAACTATACTTGGTACTGAAGTTACAAATATGAGTTACGCATATAAGAAAGCAACAGATGAATGCCATGGTGAGTGCCATAATAGATATGATCAATGTGCTGTGTTGGTACAAAGGGTGAAGTGATTAACACTGGTTATAAGTGAAAAAAGAAGATCCAAAGAGATCTTTAAAAACAGGTGAACTAGGCAATGGGTCCCCACAAATGGCCAGAAGTTATGTAGGTTGACTTGGGAAGGCTACTTCAGGCAGTTTAAAATTTAAAAAAATTGTTTATAAAAGTCTCAAAAGAAAGTTAGACTATGGTGAGCTCAGGGAACTAGAAAATAACTCAGCACAAGTGGCACAGGTTGTATATGGCAGCAGGTAAGAAATGATATTGGAATGATAAGCAGGGAGCAGATAACAACAAACCATGTAAGTCTTCCTAAAAATTGCTGTCGTTATAAGCAATGAAGAGATAGCAAATGGTTTTTTTTTAAGTCACATGATCATATTTTCATTTTGGAAAGATTGTTTTGAGGCAGGGTGGCAAGACTAGAGACTAGACTCCTACCAGAAGACAAGTGCCATAATCCAGGTAAAAGATAGCAGAGGCTACATGAAGCAGGGGAGAGGGATTGGATACAGAACATTTTTGGAACCGTGGTTAGATGGTATAAGGGGATCTTGTGAGAGGACAGTGTTTAAAATGACTCTATAGATTTCTATCTTGAGACACCAGCTAGATTATGCAAGTTTGTACGAAGGAAAAAGAGACACTGATGGGAGAGTAAATTTTTTTTTTTTTTGCGGGGGGGGGGTTTCTTTAGATTGCACTAAAGCTGGCTAGGGCAATTGGTCACACATGGAAAGCTAGAAATTCAAAAGTGGCTGGCATCATCAAAAAAAAATGCTGAAGAGGATGTGGAGAAAGAGGCACACTCATCCACTGCTAGTGGGAATGTAAGATGGTACAACCACTCTGGAAAGCAGTTTGGTGTTTCCTCGGGAAGCTGAGTATAGCATTTCCATATGATCCAGCAATCCCATTACTAGATATATAAATATTCAGAGGACCTGAGAGCAAGGACACAAACGGACATTTACACACCAATGTTTATAGCAGCATTATTCACAATTGCCAAGACATGGAAACAGCCCAAATGTCCATCAATGGATGAGTGGCTAAACAAGTTGTGGTATACACATACGATGGAATATGATGCAGCTGTAAGACAGAATAAAGTCACGAAGCATGCAACAAAGTGGATGAACCTTGAGGACATTATGCTGAGTGAAATTAGCCAGAAACAAAAGTACAAATGCTGTATGATTTCACTAATATGAACTAACATTAATGAGTGAACTTGAGAATTTAAGTTAATAACACAGGTTATCAGAATATAGAGATAGGATAGAGTTTGGGCATTTGGTGCTGAAGGGATACAGATTTTGCAACAGGACTGATTGTAAAAATTCAGAAATGGACAGCACAATACTACCTGATTGTAGCACAATAATATAAGTACATCGAATGAAGCTAAATGTGAATATGATTGAGGGAGAAGGGCTGGGGGCACTTATGAAACCAGAAAGATAAATAGAGGATAAAGACTGAGACAGTATAATTTAGGGATGCCTAGAGTGGACAATGATGGTGATTAAATGTACAAATAAAAGAAATTTTTGCATGAGGGAGAACAAATGAATGTCAACATTGCAAGGTGTTTAAAATGGATGCTGCTGATGATCCTTTTATCTATCTTGTCAACAAATGAGTAGAACATATGGAATAAAAATAAATAATAGGGGGAACAAATGCTAAAATAAATTTAGTTTGAAATGCTAGTGATCAATGAAAGCTAGGGGTAAGGGGTATGGTAGGTATAATCTTTTATTTTTTCTTTTCTGTTCTCATTTTATTTCTTTTTCTGAATTGATGCAAATGTTCTAAGAAATGATGAATATTCAACTAAGTGATGATATTGTGAATTACTGATTATATATGTTTTATTTGGTTTGTTAAATTTTTTTAATTAATTAATAAATTTTTTTTAATGTAAAAAAAAAAAAAGAATGCATATGATCCCCCAGTAATGCTGCAGGGATTTGTCTGTTTGATCGGAGAAGTATTCTTGAGAAACACTCACCCACAACCTCTGCACTCATGAAAATGAAACACATTGCTGAAGCGGCATGGAGTTCCCACTTGGCGTGGACTTGTTCGTTAGCCCTGTCCTCGGTGGCTCTGGGATGGCTATGGCAGTGATAGGTGGCTCTCGACTCCAGCGTCTCTGGCTTCTCTCCAGGACATTGATCTTTATCTGGGAGGTCCTGCTGGAGTTCCACACTATGGATGAGTATGACAGAAACAAGAAGTGAACATGGTCAAACATACACCTTACTGATAGCCCTACATTCTCAGAACTGCTATTAGGGCATTTGCTAACTAGCTAGGAAGTCATCATTCACAGCTTCTTCTATAAGAAATATCCAAAAAATAAGGCAAGAAGAAATTTCCTTCTGAATTTGCAACCACTTAAAAAAAAAAAAATGGATGCTGCCAGTGCAAAGGGCAGGCTATGGTGGCTCAATGGCAGAGTTCTCCCCTGCCATACTGGAGACCCGGGTTCAATTCCCAGTGCCTGCCTATGTAATAAAATAAATAAATAAAAATGGATACTGTGCTGGTTCCACATTTGGTTAAATTCTCACGTGAGGCACTATTCTCTGGGGTCTCCCTTCCTGGAAGCCCAGAATTTTCCAGGACATCAATTTCTGGTTTCTTTGTACTCAAGAGTTCAGTTCTCAGCTTATCTCTCTCCTGTCGCATTTCACTATAAGCTGTGAAATTTGGACATTTAATTTGCAGATCTCTTCTGCTAAATATCAAAGTTCATGGCTTTTAATATCTGCCTTCCAGCCAAAGCCAGTAGTCAATTTTGCCAGATTATCTGCCATTTTTTAAAACAAGGATCACCTTCCTTCCAGTTTGCAATAACACATGCCTCATTTCTGTCTAAGTCCTCATCAGAGGTATCTTTAGAGTCCACATTTCTACCAACAGTTTCTTCAAAACATTCTAGGCCTTCTCTATCAAGGTTCCCACAACTCTTCCAGATTCTTCCCCTTATGCATTTAAAAAGAGTTCCAACATGTTTGGTATTTGCAAACCGCAGCAGCAGCACCCCACTCTCTGGTACCAAAATCTGTTCTAGTTTGCTAGCTGCCAGAATGCAATATACTAGAAACAAATGGCTTTTAAAAAGGGGAATTTAAATATGCAACTAAGTGATGATATTGTGAATTACTGATTATATATGTAGAATGGAATGATCACATGTTAATGTTTTAGTTCATTTGTTGTTAAATTTTTTTAATTAATAAATAAACTAATTTTAGAAAAAGGGGGGAATTTAATGAGTTGCTAGTTTACAGTTCTAAGGCCGAGAAAATGTCCCAATTAAAACAAGTCTATAGAAATGTCCAATCAAAGGCATCCAGGGAAGGATACCTTGGTTCAAGAAGGCCGATGAAGTTCAGGGTTTCTCTCTCAAGTGGAAAGGCACATGGCGAACACAGTCAGGGTTTCTCTCTCATCTGGAAGGGCACATGGGGAACACGGCATCATCTGCTAGCTTCTTCTCCTGGCTTCCGGTTTCATGAAGCTCCCCAGGAGGCATTTTCCTTCTTCATCTCCAAAGGTCGCTGGCTGGTGGACTCTCTGCTTCGTGGTGCTTCAGCATTCTCTGCTCTCTCTGAATCTCCCATTCTCCAAAATGTTTCCTCTTTTATGGGACTCCAGAAACTTATCAAGACCCACCCATTTGGGACATGTCATCACCTAATCCAGCTTAACAACCACTCTTGATTAAATTCCATCTCCAGGAACATGATCTGATTACAGTTTCAAACGTACAGTATTGAATAAGGATTATTCTGCTTCTACGAAATGGGATTTAGATTACAACATGGCTTTTCTAGGGGACACACATCCTTTCAAACCAGCACAGATACTATACAGGAGAAAGTACAATCAATGTAAGCTAGGGTCTATAGTCAACAGCGACAAGTAATATACTTCCACTGAATATAACAAAGGCATTATGACAAAACTAAATGTCAACAGGCGGGGGGCATGGATTCTTTGTGGAAGAAAAGGAAATGTCTCCATATAGATTAAGGTGGAGAAGCCATGCTATTTACTTAGATTGGATTGTATGATGTGTGAATAAAGCTATTTAAAAATGAACAGAGAGAAACAAGTGCTAGAGAAAATGCAGAGAAAGAGATGTACCTATTTATGGGAAGTAGAGAAACTGAGAGGTGCAGCCCCTTGGAGGGCAGTGAGGTGGCTCCACAGGAGGCTAGGGGTGGGGTTGCCATAGGATCCTGCAACCTGATTGCTCAGTGTATACCTGGAGGAACTGAGTGTGGGGACACAAATGGACATTTGCACATTGGTGTATATGACAGCAGTGTTCCCAATTCACAATGGATAGAGGTGACCTAAGGGTATGACAACTGAGGAATGGAAGGGGGAACTGTGGAGTATACATACAATGAATGACTGAGCAGCTACCAGAAGGAAAGAAGTTGTGAGGCATGCAACCAGGTGTATGAAACTTAAGGTCTGTATGTTGAATGAAATGTCAGGAACAAAAAGACAAATATTAGCATACCTCAATCATATGGACTAACTATATATAATATAAAAACTCAGTAAACTGAGATTGAGAACATGGGTTATCAGTTTGGGGCCTATTGTAAAAGGCCCTACGTTGTAAGTTCTTACAACAGTAGTGTATATTCACGAGTTGTAACTGTTATTTCTAAATTCTGAGATACTGACCTGTTTGTATATAACCTGGTTATTCCCAGAAACTTCAGGTATTTATGTGACACCTGAGACTCAGATTTAGAGTTCTAAAGCTATAAAAGTCAGCAGTACCTGATACACAACTGTTTAAAAACTTGAAAAAGGGATCAGACTTTGAGGAGAGATGTGAGGGTGATTGATCTGGATAGGACTAAGGTAGAACAGACTACAGGATAAAGGATGACATGGTCCATATTTTCAAACTTCAACTTCTGTGTGAGATCAAAAGGAGAGATGTTTATTTGGTGCAAAATTTATATTTTGGGTAGTGCATTACCTAATTCAACCTCTATGGTCAGTTTAGTTGAACAAAATAAGTACATGGAATTTTGAATAGGGTGTGAGATTTTGTTGGTTTGTCCAAGTTAGTGTCATGCCCCAATACATCCCAGAGTAGTTTGGGTGGTGAATAAAGAAATATCTGCAAAATCCCCTTGGGCGACTGGAGAGAAAGGAGGAAATATTCAACTTCCCCATTTGGATAATTTCTGATATTCTCGTAAGCAGTGGTGACAACCAAATCAATAGGTAGAGCCCTCGATCTTGGGGTTTGCCTCTATGAAACTTATTCCTGCAAAGAATAGGCTAAGCCTATTTAAAATTAGGCCTAAGAGTTACTCTTAGAGAACACCTTTTGTTGCTCAGATATGGCCTTTCTCTGTTTAAGCCAATGTGGCAGGTGAATTCACTGCCCTCCCTTCCGCATGGGACATGACTCCCAGGGGTATAAATCTCCCTGGCAATGTGGACAGAAATCCCAGGATGAGCCAGGGCCTGGCATCCTGGGATTGAGAAAGCTTTCTTGGCCAAAAAGAGGAAGAGAGAAATGAGACAAAATAAACTTCAGTGGCTGAGACATTTCACAGTGAAGAGGTTATCCTGGAGGTTATTCTTATGAATTATATAGATGTCCCTTTTTAGTTTATGATGTATTGGAGTGGCTGGAGGGAAGTAACTGAAACTGTTGAGCTGTGTTCCAGTGGCCTTGATTCTTGAAAATGATTGTATAAAGATATAACTTTTACAATGGATAAAAAATAAATAATAGAGGGGATAAAGAGTAAAATAAATTGGGTAGATGGAAGTACTAGTGGTTGAGAGAGAGGGATAAGGGGCATGGTGTATATGAATTTTTTTTCTCTTTCTTTCTTTTTGTGGAGTGATGCAAATGTCCCCAAAAAATGATCATGGTAATGAATATACAACCATGTGATTATACTGTGAGCCAGCTGATTGTACACCATGTATGGACCATATGAGTGTGAAGATTTGTCAATAAAATATTTTTTAAGTGGCTGGCAGGCTATATCAAATCTATTGATGTGTTTCATTTGGCCAGAACACTATTGATTGGTTCACACTGCTTAAAATGTGAATTAGTTGACAATGTTTAGAAATAGGGAGACAGAACCCCAGAAATCTGGATTTCTGCTTTCCCATTAAAAAGCCTAATGTCCAACAGCATTGGGCCAACATTCCTTTTCAACAATCAGCCAGACCGGAGTAGCTGCAAGCTCATTTTGGACTGGATGTGTGTTAGCAGGTCACCAGAGTTCCCATTGCTGTTAAACGTCTCCATTCTCTCCTAAAATTTTTCTAAGAACACATGCTCCATTTACAGAATTTCTTCTTCCATTTAACATAAGAAAAATATGCCCATTAGTTATACCAAATCTTATCATGGTACATTGATCCAAGCTAGAAAATCCTCTCCAATACCAAACAAAGAAATCATTTGAAATATTAATTTTATAGATGACTCTTTTAATGATTTCAAGGCATTTCCTTGCCTTTGGGATATCTGTTAGTTCAGTACATATTTCTGTTAAGGATAAAGCATGGCATTAAAATTGGGATATTTGGGCCTCTAACTGAGGAAACAGAAGAAATGCATGGAATATGAGGTCAAATTCAGGGAAAAATAACATCAATTGAACGTCTATCATTCTCCAATTGCTGGGCAGAGCTAAAACTCTGATTTCACGAGATTTCAGTTGGTTTTCTAAATTTCAGAGCTCAAGTTTCAGAGCTTTTCACCCTAATAATTAACTATTTAGAGGTTGATCACACCTCTCCAAGGAGCAAAAACTCCAGAGTGGTGTCATGGTCAGGTTCATATGTCAACTTGGCCAAGCGGTGGTACCTGTTTGTCTGGTTGGGCAAGTGCTGGCCTGTCTGTTGCGATGAGGATATTTCATAGAATTAAATCATGATCATGTCAGCTACATCCACAGCAGATTCCATTTGTAATCAGCCAAGGGGAGTGTCTTCTGCAATGAGTGATGCTTAATCTTATCACTGGAAGCCTTTTAGGAGGATTCCGAAGAGACAGATTCTCTCCCTTCTTCAGCTGGTGAGCCTCTCCTGTGGAGTTCATCCAGACCCTCCATCAGAATCATCGGCTTCACAGCCTGCCCTGCAGATATTGGACTGAGTTCCCATGGTCACGTGAGACACTTTTATAAATTTTATATTTGCAAGTGTTTCCTGTTGATTCTATTTCTCTAGAGAACCCTAACTAATACAAACGGTATACATTGATAGAGAGAGTCAACGTTACTATTATAACACTAATAATTTCCAACACAGCTGTTTTTTATAATTATCTATTGTTTGCTTACTATATTCCAGACATTGGTAAAGGGATTTAAATGGATTATTCTATATAATAATCATATCAAATTTGTGAATTAGGTAGTTTATCCTCATTTTACGTTGATAAAACCTGTTAACTATTTTCATTTTTGCGTTTGTTTGCTTTAGGAATTTGTATCTGGAAAGAGAGAGTAAGAAAGGATAGGTACAAAAAAGAACCTCAAGATTATCGTTAACAAAAATTCACAGCTGTAAAGGATACTCAAGTTCATCTAAGTCAGTGGCTCTTAACCATTTCTTGTTGCTGTTCCAGAACTACTTAGCATCTGTTTCTTCAGAAAAGAAAAATGCACGGACCCATCTATGCAGAGAATGCTGCCTATGAATTCAGGAACTTCACAGACTCTATGTGTTAGTCAGGTTCTCTAAAGAAACAGAACCAACTAAAGAGATCTGTTAATATAAGATTTATAGAGATGTCTTATGCAACCATGGGAATTCAAGAGTCCGAAATCTATAGGGCAAGCTGTGAAGCTGGCAGTTCTGATAAAGGGTCTGGACAAACTCCACAGGAGAGTCTAACTGGCTAAAAAAGCAGTGAAAGAGTCCCTCTTCTTCCTTAAAAGCCTTCAAGTGATTGGATTATCTTGTTGTGGGAGGCACACCTTAGTTCATCACAGATGTAATCAGCCACAGATGCAATCAACTGACTGATGATTTAATACACCAGCCTTCCAGTTTATCAACCATCTATGAAATATTCTTGCAGCAATGGTCAAGCCAGTGCTTTCTTGTTTTTTTTGTTTGTTTGTTTATTTTGTCTTTTAGCCAGTGCTTTCTTGACCAGACAACTGGGCATAATCACTTGACCAAATTGACACCAGATCTTCATCATCACAGTTAACCCCTTGTCAACGTGACATCTGTACACACCACCTTGAAACATGCTTAGTTTCCAAATAGAACACAATAACACACATGTTTCAGCTAACAGTGCTCAACTGTCCTGCATACAACCAGAGGTGTGCTCTCGCCTCCAGAATAGGGTACATGCCCTTTGTGATATTCACTCTTAGATTTCATATCTATGACTTAAATACTATAACATGAACAATACAACTTATTTCACATGATAAGAGGAAAACGAGATATTTGCTTATATACAAATACAAACATACTCATGGCAAAACAGGGAAGAAATATTCATACTATCACAGTCCTACTTTCTTCTACCATCCATTCCATGTTCCTTTGTGCCCTCAGTAAGCACTTCAGCTGGCCATGGTTCCGTTCCATGTTCCTTTGTGCCCTCAGTAAGCACTTCAGCTGGCCATGGTTCCATTCCATGTTCCTTTGTGCCCTCAGTAAGCACTTCAGCTGGCCATGGTTCTTTGCCAGGTCAGGTGACCCAAACCTTCATTCCTGAAGTTTCTGGGCCCTTGACAGTCCTGCCTAGATTGGGTTGTTGCAGTTTTCCATTGACTTTAATCCGAGGACATGATAGCACTAAGAGATGCTCCAGGGGATCTCCTATATTCCAGGAAAACTCTTCTTTACCTCCATTGTATAGTTGCAGTCCTATTTCCCCTTGACAGTCAGGGCCAACCATCCCAGGCAGAACAGTAATCCCATTTTGTGCCTGTTGATTCAGTGGCATGAGAAGCACAAAGGGTCAGGTAGCAGTCTTAGCTTTCAGTTTAATGGGATCATTGTTGTGGCTCCTGTTGGGAGCAATCCTCCTTTTGGAAACAAGACCTGTAGACCACAAAAGCTTAAGGATACAGGGACAGGAAGCATAATTTTCCTAGCAGATCAGTAGACGTGATAGTGAGTGTGCCACTCCCATTTCCACCTCTTGATTCCAGGACCTGTGAATCCTGGCAATGGGAGAAATAGCACCATAGAGTGGATGTTGATTCAGAGCACACACAGCATCCTAGAGAACATGGCCTCAACCTTCCAAGGTATTGCCACCTAGTTGGCACCATAATTGGATCTTCAAAAAGCCATTCCACTGTTTTATCAACTCAGCTGCCTCTGGATGTTGTGGAACATGGTAAGATGAGAGAATTCCATGAGCATATGCCCATTCCTGCACTTCATTTGCTGTGAAGTGGATTCCTTGATCAGAAGCAATGCTGTGTAGAATACCATGACAGTGGATAAGGCATTCCGTAAGTTCACATATGGTAGTTTTCGAAGAAGCATTGTATACAGGGAATGCAAAACCATACCCAGAGTATGTGTCTATTCCAGTAGAAAAAATCACTGCCCCTTCCACGATAGAAGTGGTCTAATGTAATCAACCTGCCACCACCTAGCAGGCTGATCACCTCAGGGTATGGTGCCATATCAGGGACTGAGTATGGATCTCTGCTGCTGGCAGATTAGGCACTCAATGGTGGCCATAGCCAGGTTGGGCTTGGTGAGTGGAAGTCCATGTGATTAAGCAAATGCATAATCTCCATCCCTACCACCATGACCACTTTGTTCATGAGCCCATTGGGCAAAGGCAGGAGTGGCTGAGAAAAAAGGATGACTTGTATTCACAGGATGGGTCATCTTACCCACATGATTATTAAAATCTTCCTCTGCTGAAGTCATCGTCTGGTCAACATTCACATTAGACACAAATATCTTCATGTTCTTTGCCCACTCAGAAAAGTCTATCCACAAACCTCTTCCCCAGACCTCTTTGCCACCAATTTTCCAATCGTGCTCCTTCTAAGTCCCTGACCATCCAGCCAAACCATTAGCAACAGCTCATTAATCAATATACAAACCCACCTCGGGCCAGTTCGCCTCCCAAGCAAAATGAACAACTAGGTGCACTGCTCAAAGCCCACTGGGAGGATTTCCCCTCACCACTGTCCTTTAAGGATACCCCAGAAAGGGGTTGGAATGCTGCAGCTGCCCACTTTTGGGTGGTCCCTGCATATCATGCAGAACCATCTGTAAACCAGGCCTGAGTTTTCTCTACCGTAATCAACTGACTTTAAGGAACTCCCAAAGAGGCCATAGCTCTGGTCTGGGAAAGAGAAGGTAATGAGGCAGGAGTGGGGACCATGGGCATTTGGGCCACTTCTTCATGTAACTTACTTGTGCCTTCAGGACCTGCTTGAAACCTATCTCTAATATACCATTTCCATTTTATGATGGAGTGCTGCTGAGTATGCTCAATTTTGTGGCTTGATGGGTCAGACAACACCCAGCTCATGATAGGCAACTCAGGTCTCATGGTAACTTAGTGGCCCATAGTTAAGCATTCAGTTTCTACTAAGGCCCAGTAGCAGCCTAAAAGCTGTTTCTCAAAAGGAGAGTAGTTATCTGCAGCAGATGGTAAGGCTTTGCTCCAAAATCCTAAGGGTCTACATTGCGATTCTCCTATAGGGGCCTGCCAAAGGCTCCAGACAGCATCTCTATTTGCCATTGACAATTCCAGCACCATTGGATCTGCTGGATCATATGGTCCGAGTGGCAGAGCAGCTTGCACAGCAGCCTGGACATGTCGCAGGGCCTCCTCTTCTTCTACTCCCCACTCAAGCTAGAAGCTTTTCTGGTTATTCGATAAATGGACTGAAGTAGCACACCCAAATGAGGAATATGTTGCCTCCAAAATCCAAAGAGATCAACCAGGTATTGTGCCACTTTTTGGTCGTAGGAGGGGCCAGATGCAGCAACTTATCCTTCACCTTAGAAGGGATATCTCGACATGCCCCATACCACTGGACACCTAGAAATTTCACTGAGGTGCAAGGCCCCTGTACTTGTGTTGGATTTATCTCCCATCCTCTGATACAAACATGCCTTACCAATAAGTTTAGAGTAGTTGCTATTTCTTGCTCACTAGGTCCAATCAACATGATATCAATATAATGGACCAGTATGATGTCTGATGGGAAGGAGAAATGATCACGGTCCCTGGTGACAAGATTATGACATAGAGCTGGAGAGTTTATATACCCTTGAGGTAGGACAGTGAAAATATGTCACTGAACTTGCCTGCTGTGCTGGTTTGAAAGGATGTATGTCCCCTAGAAAATCCAAATTTTAATCTAAATCCCATTTCATAAAGGCAGAATAATCCCTATTCAATATTGTATGTTTGAAACTGTAATCAGATCATTGCCCTGGAGATGTGCTTTAATCAAGAGTGGTTGTTAAGCTGGATTAGGTGACGATGTGTCTCCACCCATTTGGGTGGGTCTTGATTAGTTTCTGGAGTCCTATAAAAGAGGAAACATTTTGGAGAATGAAGGAGATTCAGAAAGAGCAGAGCAGAATGACATAGCCATGAGAAGCAGAGTCCATCAGTCAGCGACCTTTGGAGATGAAGAAGGAAAATGCCTCCCGGGGAGCTTCGTGAAAGGAAGCCAGGAGAGAAAGCCAGCAGATGATGCCATGTTCATCACATGCCTTTCCAGATGAGAGAGAAACTCTGACTGTGTTCACCATGTGCCCTTCCACTTGAGAGAGAAACCCTGAACTTAACTGGCCTTCTTGAACCAAGGTATCTCTCTCCCTGGATGCCTTAGATTGGACATTTATATAGACTTGTTTTAATTGGGACATTTTCTTGGCCTTAGAACTGTAAACTAGCAACTTATTAAATTCCCCTTTTTAAAAGCCATTCTGTTTCTGGTATAGTGTATTCTCGCAGCTAGCAAACTAGAACACCAGCTGAAAGCAAACTGTTTCTGGTGGTCCTTACTAACAGCTATTGAGAAAAAAGCATTTGCCAGATCAATAGCTGCATACCAGGTACCAGGAGATGTATTGATTTACTCAAGTATTGATACCACATCTGGAACATCAGGCTTCAATTGGAGTTACCACCTGGTTGAGCTTACGATAACCCACTGTCATTCTCCAAGACCCATCTGTTTTCTGCACAGGCCAAATAGGAGAGTTGAATGGGGATGTGGTAGGAATCACCACGCCTGTATTCTTCAAGTCCTTAAGAGTAGCAGTAATCTCCGCAATCCCTCTGGGAATCCGGTATTGCTTTTGATTTACTATTCTGCTAGTTAGGGGCAATTCTAGTGGCTTCCACTCAGCCTTTCCTACCATAATAACCTTCACTCCATGAGTTAGAGAGCCAAGGTGGGGATTTTGCCAATTGTTGAGTAGGTCTATGCCAAATTAAGCATTCTGGAACTCGGAAAATAACTACAGATTGGATCCAGGACCCACTGGACCCACTGTGAGATGGACCTGAGCTAAAACTCCATCAATCACCTGACCTACATTAGCCCCCATTCTGACTGGTGGACCAGAGTGATGTTTTGGGTCCCTTGGAATTAATGTCACTTCTGAAGCAGTGTATAATATATTCCAAAATATCTGATTATTTCCTTTTTCCCAATGCACAGTTACCCTGGTAAAAGGCTGTCAGTCTCCTCAGAGAAAGCTTGGGGGAAGATTAACAGTATAGATTTCTGGCAGTGTAACAGGGTCCTTACCCAAAGGGACCTGGCCTCCCCTTCATTCAAGGGGCTTTGGGTCTGTAAACTGTCTCAAGTCTGAAAATTGATTAAGGGGCTGAGACTCTCTATTTTTGTAATTCGAGTTAGATTTTTGTTCACTTGACCTAGAACTTTTTTGCTTATACAGCTCAAACAAGAATTTACTACACTGCCTATCTGTTGTACTTCTAGGTACCCCATGATTTACTAGCCAACACCACAAGTCTCTGCAAGTCAGATTATTTTGACTCCTGCTTTGAGTTTACTCTCTATTATGATAGCCACATCCATCTTGTCTTTGGTAATTAAGTGCTGACACTTGGCTTCTGCCAACTCAGGATCTGGTCATCCCCATCATGTTTAAGGATTCCAGCTCAATGACAGTAGTTCTTACAGTAATATCTGACCTACAGAGAAGTGCAACCACTTCTTCAGGGATGATGGTGCTAGTCTCACAAATTTATTTCTCACTGTTCTGGTAAAAGGTGCATCCTGCAGACATTCCTGGGGTGTAAGAGCAGAATGTTAGATAAATTCACTCTAACATTCCCACCTCTCTAAGCCTCCAGATCCCCTCATGTACATTATACCAGGGCACATCTGGCATTTCAACCTCAGGTAATGTCAGTCACCTTTTGATCCATGTTTCAGCCAATCATCCAACAAACTGTTAATGCCTTTTCTAACCCCTCGAGCTATAACATTGAATGCAGAATCTCTGCTTAGTGGTCCCATATCAATAAATTCAGCCTGATCCAGCTTTATATTCCTCATACCATCATCCCACAACCTTAAAATCCATTGCCACACATATTCCCTTGATTTCTGTCTATACAAATTGGAAAAATCATGAAGTTCTTTTGAAGTATAATGTACCTCCTCATGGGTAATACTTTGTACCTCACATTTTTGGGCCTGTTTGGGACTTTAGTCTAGTTATAGGTCTGGAAGAAATGAGGGGTGGTGGGGGTGGGTCATGAAAAGAATTAGAAGTATCTTCCAAGCCATTTGCTTCAGGGCATTCATTTGCAGTTTCATCTGGTGAAACAGGATTAATCACTCTAGGCTAATCCCTTCAGGAGGAGGTTGGGTGGCCAACTTCTCATGGCAGGCTGGAGGTGGAGTGGCTATATCCTCAGGGCGGACTATTACAGGATTATCTAGAGAAGACTCAGCATGACATAGGGTTTCAACCTCTCCACCAACATCATTATCAATCCATATGTCACCATCCCATTTTTCAGGGTCCCACTCCTTTCCAATCAGTATCCTCACTTTAACATAAGACACCATGCAAGATTGAGATTTCAGTTTACCTTATAAAGTTCCTACTCTAACAACGAGAATTCTGAATCTGTTTTTCAGAGCTCTCAAGTCTATGGCTACAGGAAATAAGATTTTCCTTCAGGGCACTGATAGAAACATTTGCATAGGTCATACGGCTCGTAAACTTCTCATTTGAAACCTTCAGCCCATTCCTTTCCCTCATTAATGTATAGAGCATATCTAACAACAACCAGCCAACATCTCTACACCTCCTATTTCCACAAAACTCCATAAAAATGTGTCAAAAACAAAGCCCCAAGAGTCTGGCTTTGTACAAGTGAAGCATTAGAAGAAGAATCCAGTGGTGATATTTTTACTATCTTGTTTACCAATTCACCCCATGGGTTGGTAGTATCATTCTGATTACAGAACACAGAGTCCTTAGTGCCTTGAGTCCAACTGTAAAAATCCATTTTTAAGATTTTGTTTCTTAAGAACTACTCCTGGTACCAACTGTATTAGCTAGGGTTCTCTAGAGAAACAGAATCAGTAGGAGATATCCATAGATACAAAATTTATAAAAGTGTCTCATGTAACCATGGGAATGCAGCATCCATGGTCTGCAGGGCAGGCCATAAGCTGGCAACTGATGGAGGTCCTCAATGAACTCTCAGGAGAGGCTGGCTGGGAAATCATGGGAAAGTAAGGATCCAAAGTCTGTAGGGCAGGCTGTGAAGCTGGCAACTCCAACAAAGGGTCTGGATGAACTCCACAGGAGACTCTCACTGGCTGAAGCAGGAAAAGGGACTGTCTCTTCTGGATCCTCCTTAAAAGCCTTCCATTGATTAGATTAAGCATCACTCACTGCAGAAGACACTCCCCTTAGCTGATTACAAATGCAATCAACTGTGGATACAGCTGATGTAATCATGATTTAAGTCCATGAAATGTTGTCACAGCAACAGACAGGCCGACACTTGCCCAACCAGACAACCAGGCAGCGCCACCTGGCCAAGTTGACACATGAACCTGACCATGACATTTTTGAATGCTTTTTTGGCATCAACCAAGATGATCATGTGATTTTTCCCTTTCAATTTGTTAATGTGCTGTATTATATTGATTGATTTTCTCATGTTGAACCATTCTTGCATTGCTGGTATAAACCCCACTTGGTCATGGTGTATAATTCTTAGACTGTGCTTTTGGATTCTATTTGCTCTTATTTTGGTGAGATTTTTGCACCTATATTCATTAAGTATATTGGCCTATATTCACTAAGTATATTAGTTTTCCTTTCTTGCAGCAACTTTACCCCTTTTGGTATTAGAGTGATGCTAACTTCACAAAATAAGTTAGGTAGTGTCCCCTTTTCCTCAATTTTCTGGAAGCGTTTCAACAGGATTGGCATTAGTTCTTTTGGGAATGTTTGATAAAATTTCCCTGTGAAGCAGTCTGACCCTGGGCTTTTCCTTGTAAGAAGATTTTTGATGACTGATTGAATCTCTTTATGTTTGCTGAGATCTTATATTTCTTCCCAAGTCAGTGTAGCTTATCCGTATGTTTCTAGGAGTTTGTCCATTTCCTCTAGGTTGTCTAGTTTGTTAGCAGATAGATGTTCACAGTGCTCTCTTACGTTCTTTTTTATTACTTCAGTGTCCATGGTAATGACCCCCTCTTATTTCTGATTTTATTTATTTGCATCCTCTTTCTCTTTTCATTTGTCAGCCTAGCTAGGGGTCCATTGATTTTGTTGACTTTCTCAAACAAGCAACTTTTGGTTTTATTGATCCTTTCTATTGTTTTTTGTTCTCTAATTCATTTATTTCTTTTTTAATGTTTATTTCTCGTCTTCAATTTTCTTTGGGGTTATATTGCTGTTTTTTTTCTGTAGTTCCTCCAGGTGAGCCATTAAGTCCTTGATTTTTGCTCTCTTTTCTTTTATTATATAGGCATTCAGGGCAATAAATTTCCCTTTCAGAACTGTCTCAGTTATGTTATGTATAGCATTACATAACGTCCGATATATTATATTCTCATTTTCATTTCTCTTCACATATTTACCTTTTCTCCAGCAATTTCTTCTCTGATTCACTGACTGTTTAAGAGTGCATTAGTTGATCTCCACATATTTGTGAAAGTTCTCATTCTTTGGTAGGTATCGATTTCCAACTTCATTCCATTGTGATCAGAAAAAGTGCTTTGATAATTTCAATCCTTTTAAATTTATAAAGACCTGTTTTGTACCCCAGCATATTATCTATCCCAGAGAACGTTCCATGAGTAGTAAAGAAGAATGTATTATCTTGGTGTTTGGAGTGTAATGATCTATATATGTCTATTAGGTCTAATTCACTTATTAAATTGTTTAAATTCTCTATTTTCTTGATGATACTATGTCTGGTTGTTCTACTTATATAGGACAGTGGGGTATTGAAGTCTTCCACTATTATTGTTGAAATATCTATTGCTCCCTTCAATTTTGTCAGTGTTTGCCTCATGTACTTTGGAACTCCTTGATTGGGAGCATACACATTTATGATTGTTATATCTTCTTGGTGAGTTGTCCCTTTTATTAATGTAGTGTCTTTCTTTGTCTCTTATGACATCTTTACATCTAAAGTCTATTTTGTCTGATATTAGTATAGCTACTCTGCTTTCTTTTGGTTATAGCTTGCATGGTACATCTTTTTCCATCCTTTCACTTTCAACCTATTTGAAATCTATCCTTGGGTCTAAGATGAGTTCTAAGCAGTATATAGATGGATCACATTTCTTAATCCATCCTCTCAATCTGCATCTTTTAATTGGCGAGGTTATTCCATTAACATTCAAAATTATTTCTGTAAAGGCATTTCTTGAATCTATCATCAAATCCTTTGGTTTTCATTTGTCATATCTATATATTCTTTTCCCTTTTCTCTTTTTATCCCTTATGTTGCTCTTACTGGTACTCTTCTTCCCCTGTCTTTTTTCTTTTTTTTTTCAGCTGATAGAACTTTCTTTACTATTTCTTGTAGAGTTGGTCTCTTGTTGACACATCCTCTCAGCCTTTGTGGGTCTGTGAAAATTTTAATCTCTCACTCAATTTTGAAGGGCAATTTGGTTGGATAAAGAATTCTCAGCTGTAAGGCTTTCTCTTTCAGGACCTTAATTAAATATGTCACAGCACTGCATCCTTGCCTCCATGGCGCCACTGAGTAGTCTGAACCCACTCTTACGTGGTTTCTCTTCTATGTAGTGATAGCTTTTCTCCTGCCATTTTCAGGACTGTCAGCTTCTCTTCAATATTTGACAGATGGATTAATATGTGTCTTGTAGCTGTTCTATTTAGATTTATAACTCTTCTTTAAGGATTGGGACATTTTTCCCAATTATCTCCTCAGCCTATCTTCCTAGCCCTGTACTCTTCTCCTTCAGGGACACCAGTGAGTCTTATCTTTGTGCACTTCATGCTGGCTTTATTTCCCTGAGATCCAATCCAAAATTTTCCATCTTTTTTGCCATTGTTCTTTTGTATGTTCAAATTCAAAAATATTTTTACATGCCCCAAACATACATTATTTTATAATAGACTCTCATTTAATCCTTGATTTTTATAAAACAATAAAAAATAACCATAGCCAGTCTTTGTTTTCATGTTTTAAGTAGTCTTTTACATAATCCACAAATAATTTTTCATAAATACAACATTGATAGTTGTTTTTAAAAAGTAACAATTTAAATTAGTATACAAATGGAGGATTTACAGCTTCAATTTTTCTAACATGAGTAAGGGAAAAAACAAGATTTAGAAACACAGAGAGGTAAAATATAGAGATAATTTACCTAAAAGAGCTGGCTTTCTGTTTTTGCCCCTCATTATTTTTAAAATTTTAGTCAGGGTTTTTCTTCTAACTTTGGTAAAGAGGTTATTTTAGAATTATTATATCTCTTAGATGCTTTAAAATATTCATTAAAGAATGTACTGATTTTTTAAGTGCACCTTTTCAAATGTATTATCTTGTTTAGATTAACACATTCCCATTATGGTTACTGTAGTTCTAAGCAATTTTTAGTTTAAACTATCTATTTTTTAAGAAAGCAACATGAGGAATCCATTTTCTTTGTAAGCTGTGTGGCAGGGATCACATTTCATTTTTTTTCCATGTGAGTATCCCCTTATTACAGCACCATTTGTGAATTTTGTTTTCTTGGTTGTTTGGTTTTTCATTTGTTTGCTTGTTTGTTTGTTTGGGAAGTGCCTGGGCCGGGAATCAAACCCGGGTCTCACACATGGCAGGCGAGAATTCTATCACCGAACTACCCTCACACCCGCGAGGAATCCATTTTAAACTGGGTCTTTTTTGTGCCAAGTGCTCACTTTTTTCCCTTTAAAAACAATCTTATTTCCAATGTCCCTGTTGCTTGCAAGATAGATAACTATTGTTTT
The DNA here is from genome assembly GCA_004026745.1 of Myrmecophaga tridactyla. Classification (NCBI taxonomy): domain Eukaryota; kingdom Metazoa; phylum Chordata; class Mammalia; order Pilosa; family Myrmecophagidae; genus Myrmecophaga; species Myrmecophaga tridactyla. Next base: position 26,311 of record PVIY010017977.1, read on the forward strand.
TATATTTTTATTCTCAGAGGTACTGAGAATAAATATATCTTTTAATATATTGTCATTAAAGTGGCAATTGGGAATTCCTTTTTTTTAAGCTTTTCCCCCCACACTTTTGGAATGGCTGTAATGTAAAGCTATCATTTCATTTGTCTGATAGGTTTATCTAAAGGAGCAGATTTTTACTTAAGTTTATGTTTTTTAAACAACTTCCTAGATTAGGACAAGGAGTGGAAGAGGAGCTGAGGCAGCCTCAGAAAATTTAGAGGTGTCAGAAAGTTTTTCGAGTTTAGTTCTCTGTTCAGATATGTCTTTCTATTGTTAATTTGGCATTTGTTTCTTGAAGAGAGGCAATTTTGAAATCTGTTATGCATTTGAAGCTTCTGAGTACCAATTAAAAACAGGTATTCCATTCAGGTTGTTCGATCTTAAAGCCCCTAGATTCTAAATGTACATGAAAATACTTTCATTTGGGCATATTAAAAGAGTTTCATTGTGGTCACAATTGCAGATTATCTTTAGTATGTAGATCTAGCAAGATCAACATTTCAGCATGAGGCAGGACCATAATTCTTATACATAAAACCACACAGAGTGCTTGCTGTGGTGCTCCATTTAGAATTTGTTTGAGGAAATTGAAGCCACTGTTTCTGATTGAGAGAAATCCTAAAGTGTGAAAAGCCTGAGAAGATTTATCTTAGGATTGGGTTACTGAGGGGTCTCACATTGTGCCTTACAATGGATTCCTCTTTCACCTGGCTGATGACTTGTCCTCTGGCTGTCTGACCCATGACCAGGAGTCCCTAGTTGCATAGAAATTGTATGGAGTCACGTTAAAAGGTGACATAGGCTCTATTCAGTGTTTAAGTGCCCAGCCCGGGCCCACCAACATGATCATGTGATTGCCCTCAGTCGGGACAAAGGTCCATTGCAATGCCAGGAAGGTGGGCTTCGAGACAATATCAGAGAAAGACAGAAAGGAGAGATTTTAAATATATGAGTACTCACCAAACAGGAGCAATTTCTATAAACCAAAAGAGCAGCCCAAAGGACTGCTGCCACCAGTAACCAAAAGAACGAAGTTCGAAATGCCCTTAACCAGAAGACACCCAAACAAAAGCCAGAACTGCAACTAAAAGTTGGTCCAGAATTGAGAGGACTCACCAAGAGAAATCCGGGGCTGTCAGGGAGGACACCAGGAGGAGGTACTGGTGCCAACCCAACCGCAGCTCTGGCATTGAAGTTGGTCACTTTGGATCCTACTTCTTCCCACCAGAAATGCCGTCCAAGAAATTACAGGCAACTGCAAAGCAGCAAATGCATTTATTTGGGGTCTTAGAATTGCAGTTAGGGGAGCAAAAATTCAGGTAGTAACCCAAGCAAAATAAGGAAATTCCATAATTGTAAAGAATAATGATTGGTGGATATTTAGGGTTTTACAAATGTCCTCCAAGTTAAACAGTTTACTGATTTCTTTATTCTGTAGTTGGTTCATGGCATCCAGATGTCCTTAGAAACAATGTTGCTTTTAGCTTTGCACAGCTTGACAATATGTACTATCTGGCTGAGACAGGGGTAAGAGTAACTTCCTGAAGACTTCCTGACTCCATTTAAAATCTGTTAGCTGTAGTAACTCCATTTTTATCTTTTTTAGAGAGGTGGGTTTTTAACTCTTCCTCCTCCTATTATCCTACTACCCTTCCCTTAACAAATCCCTGCTTATCTTGCTATGATTTTTATATTTATTATAAACATAGAGAACATAGAAAGCAAATAACATTTATAATAGTTAGTTCTACTTCTATGTGAAATAACAGAAAACTCAAATTCTATTAAATGCAAAAGGGAATTCATTGGTTCATGTAACTGGAAAGTCCTACAGTGTATCTAGCACACGGCACTCAATCTGAGACTAAAAGGATGTCATCAGCTCATCTTTACTCTTGGTTGACTCCATTTTCAGTGGCAAATTTGACATGTAGTTGCAAGATGGCTACAGCACCTCAGCCTCTGTCCTTTGAGCTTCAAATCTCAGGTGGTAGTGTGGGGTGGAGGAAGAGGGGATGTGATGTTTCTTTTTTGGTATTTCCCACAAGAGTTCTGAGATTCAGTTGACTTCATCAACTCAGATCCCACGACCACCCACCCCTGCCCACTGACAGCCAGGCAAGCCTGCTTCACCCCTAGCGCACACGTGGACCCCATCCCCACCCCAACACATGACGTGCCGGTTGGCAGTGGGTGGATCCACGAGTGAAGACAGGGGCTTGTGCCCAGAAGACGGTGAATGGCATACAGGGGAAGCAAACCATAAAGGCAACTAGGGTAATTTTAGCCACTTTTTTGTAGTATTTGCATTCCTTATTGTTCCCCTAAACCTACTCTTTTCCTAAAACAGAGTAAAACAACTTCTTCCTGATTCCTAGAATTAGGAAAGGAATCCAGCAGATCATACAACACTCTAAAGGACCTTCAATAACTTCCATATCTCAGGGTTAGATTTCATCTCCTAAAGAAAGGGTCCTTAGAAAAAAAAGATGGAAACACACATCTCTGAAAAGAACATGCTCACAACAAGAGTGCTTTATATTGTGCTACCAATGCTGTAAGACTTCATAATTATGCAATGCTTATAATTACTATTTATTGAACAGCAATAATAATACCAGGCAAAGTGCTAGATAATTGACATATAATTAATTTAATATCCTCAACAACCATTTCAAGTAAGTATTATTATCCTCACTTTAAATATAAGTAAGCGGACTCAAGGAGGTTAAGAAATTTTCTTGCACTCAAACAGCTGGTAAGTGGAACAGCCAGTAGTTAAAGCAAGTTAAGGCACCAAGGCTTGTGCTCTCAACCAGTCCCATGAAGTCTGCGACCCTGGCACCTGGACACGCCGATACCACGACTCCAGTGTCATTTGAATTCAGCCATTTCGTGTACCACATTTTAAAATGTTCTTCATTAATTCAATGAGGAAAATAAAACAGTTCCTTCAGTACTAAGTCCACACTGTCAAGAGAAAGGCAAATCATTTTCTATGAGTTATTTTAAGAGTGAATATATGTGAGATGCTGCCAGAGTATAATTTACGAGAGAACTGATGGCTCCATTAGAAAAAGTGCTAGAATGAAGTCAAAAGGGAGATTCTGAAAGGATTAAAATGCTTAAACAAAATCTGAGAACAAAAGCTGCCTCAGCCCCTCAAGACTGTCCTTGGGCAGGGAAGTTACACTGAAAAAAGCCATGGACAAAAGGCCTGGGCCCCAGGCTAGCACACTGGTTTGCTAAGCAACACTGCGGGGTGCCACCAGCAGTTGTCTGATTCAACCCTGGGGGGGTTGTTCCAAGTGGCGAGTGGACAGCTGAAATAAGACAAACCTCTGGGAATGAATGAGCTAAGAAACTGAGAAAGTCTCACTTTAGGGAATTCTGAATGAGAGAGTTGAAATGCTGGTGAGGAAAGGGTCTCCATCTACCCCTGGTGTGAGAATCCGGGAGGGCAATAGAAAGAGCACCGCTAGCATCGTAACAAAGGTACACGTACAGAATTTGGAGCCTTGGGTCTCAGTGATTCTTCTGGACATATGGTACTTTAGAGCCCTGGATGGTTTTTGTTTTTGTTTTTGTTTTTTTTTTCACTTTTGCTATAGGCAAGAAATTGTAAATAATGTGCCTGTGTAAGTCCAGAGTAGTTCCTGGACCCATCTAGTTCCCAGACTATAGACTACACAACCTTCTGGACCCACAGCTAAGCCATGTAAGCTACTTGAGCCCCTGCTCTGACCACACTTAGGTGAGAAGGGTGTAGCACAGTCAGAGCCCAGGGCTGCACCAACAATATGGACATCATCAATCAAACATCTCCCGAGTCTCAGAGTGTAGGTGGGTTATGATGGGTGAGTAATCAGGAGAATTACAACAGGGCTAAAATTCAAGTTGCAAAAAAAAAAATGAGCACAGAGACAGAGGGGTCTTCAGACATAGTAGGTTAACTTAAGGTCTGCACCACCCAGAAAAGTACTAACATTCAGCAGGAAGGATTTAAGATGAAAGTTGCCCCATGCTCAGGAATCAGTGTCAGGTCATGTGTCCTGTTAATCTGGTTTTAATCCCTCTCAGTTATGACAGCAAAGCCTCTCCCTGGCCCTTGCCCTTAAGTATCTCATAATAGGAACACTGTTCATTCTTCAGAGTGTGATGTTTTTGATCACTGTATTGATCACAACACTTCCTGTATTAAATACTGCCATTGAAGAAAAGTTTCTAGGGGCCAGCTACCCACTGACCGATAACAACACCCCAATACCAGCCCATCAACATCTCCTATTTTGGATTCTCCTCATTCAGTTCTGTATACCATCACACCCCACTTCATCTGCTCGTGTGTGTGTGTGTGTGTGTGTGTGTGTCCAGTTTCTTTATCTTAGCATAATGCTTTCAAAATTTACCCATAGCATAGCATGTATCAGTACTTGATTCTTTACATGGATGCATAATATTCCATTGCATGCTTAGATCATGCAGTGAATGTATTTGCATACCCAATGAATTAATTTGTTTATCCATTCATCCATTGATGGACATTTGGGTTTTTCTATTGGGGTATAATGAATAATGCTGTTAGGGACTTTCAAGGAAAACTCTGTGTGAACTATGTTTGTTCACTTGGATATATACATAAGCGTGGAATTACTAGTTCCTATAGTAACTCTATGTATAATACAGAAAACCCACCAAACTGTTATTAGCAGTGACTGCACAATTTCACATTCTCACCAGCAATTGCATGACAGTTCCAATTTCTCCACATCCTTACTAACACTTGTTGGTGTCCGTCTTTTAGATTATAGCCCTGCTGGTGGGTATGAAGTGGTATCACATGTGTTTTATTTTTTACATGTTTTTATTGTGAAAAATAACACATGTACAAAAAAGCAATAAATTTCCAAGTGCTTTTAACAAGTAGTTATACAACAGATTTTAAAGCTTGGTATGGGTTATAGTTCCAAGATTTTTCATTTTTTCTTCTAGCTGCTCCAAGACACTGGAGACCAAAAGAAATATCAATATTTTGATTCAGCAGTCATATTTATTTATTAAATCCTATCTTCTTTATTATACTCTTCCTTCTTTTTTTGTGAAAAATAACATATATATGAAAAAGCAATAAATTTCAAAGTACATCACCACAATTAGTTGTAGAACAGGTTTCAGAGTTTGTTATGGGTTACAATTCCACAATTTTAGGTCACTTCACCTGCTTTGCACCTCCCAACCTGCCTAACGTCAGCTGCTTGCTAGGACTCTTACATACTGCCTCTTGCTCTGCACCATCCCTCAGCCTCTGAATCCAATGCCAAGACCTCCTTATAAAGTGGTTCTCTCCTCCAGTCCTGCAGCCAATGTCTCAGTTTGAGACCTCACTATTTCTTCCATCCTTAATTTAAATTAATTCCAAACTGTATCCTTTCCTGTATCCAATTCAATCCACCATCCATACTCCCAGTACAGGTATTTTGATTAAGGCAAAATCTGTTTCTACTTAAAAATCTTTCAGTTCTTATCCACTGAAAACAAGATAACAGCCACATCTCTTAGCATACCTTTCACAACTTTTCCATATGGCCTTTTAGGTCCATCAACCACTATTCTTTCTCACACAATTGAATACATGCATTCTTTAAGACTCAGCTCAAGGATCATCTCCTCTCCACCTCCCAAAGACAGACTGAGTTGCTTCCTCATCTGTTTTTCCACAGTAATTTGTAAACACCTCACATTGTTTACATGTCTGCTTTCCTCACTAGTTTATATTTCTTTGAGGAGAAGGAGCCTGTCCTGTTCAATCATAACCCTGTGACAACCATAGTGACAGATGAAAAGTCAGCTGACAGTAAATGTTTGTTGAATGAATGAATGACACCTGAATACTTGACCTAAAACTTCATCTGGACTTCCTTTGGTCAATTGTTCCCTCCAGAATTTCCTTATCCATCTATCTATCTATTTATTTAACAATCATCATCTTGCTTTCTTTTCTATTTCTTTTTCTCTTTCTTTCCTTCTTTCCTTCCATCCTTCCATCCATCCATCTATATCTAATTGTCATCATCTCTCCATCTATCTACAATATCCTTACATATGAAGATAGCAGATGAGAAAGGAGACTAGGGGCTTTTTTGAGATAACAGCCCATCCTGATTTTCCACATTTGCCTGTAATTACTGGACTACGCTAGACACTGTCTGAATGCCAGCATCAGTGAAGTCTTTGACTAAAAATGGCTATAAATCTCTGTTCTGGCTTGCTCCTTTGTTCTTTCTTCCAATTTTCTGATGCTGCTTCATTCTCGTACTAACTCGCACTGTTTGCTTCTATTGGACACAACATGGAGATGGTTCCAGCCTTTATTGCTGATTCTAGTCATCGCTTATTACAGCCACTTTAAAGATCTCACAGTTTTTATGTTCAAAACATTCCAAATTTAAGTCATTAAGGGATTTGCATTAACCACAAGGAGTGAACAGTTCTTTTCTATTATTCTTTCTATTTCATTTTCTGCTCCTACTTTTGTACTTAACTGATAGAGAAAACTTTCATGTAACCCACTTACTGCATAGATGCAATTCCACTCACGTTCTGCCATGTCCCATGGCCATCTCTGCTGTTGCGTCTGATGGGTATAATGAACCACCATGAATTTTGGGAAAATAACATCTTATTGACATAAGAACTTCCTGGATATGAATTTCCACCATTCAAGACCCTTGTTGTCCTTTATCAGTGTTTTCTCTGTGACTATCCTTCTCATCTACATTGTCAATGGGTGTGTCTATGTACGTGTGTGTATGAATATGTATGTCCCCACTGAATTCTGCATCAGAAGTGCCTAGAATAACAGCAATACCCAGAGTATACACATACACACACACACACACACACACACACACACACACACACACATACATACACACAAGAGGCTAAAGAAAGCAGAGTCCAAGAGCACTGGAGACAACCGGAAATTTTTCTTGGGTTCTTCATGACATACCTTTACCTTGCCCTGGCAAATACATGCTGTAAGGAGGGTGCTTCCTGCCAGATAATACTGCAATGTGGTATGGCGAAGCAGGAACATCGGCTTCAACTATGTCAATGAACCCAATATTCACCTGGAGAAATTCCAACCTCAAAACAGCACCTCCCAGGAGATGACTACAGCTGCTGTACGAAATAATGTACCCACACATTCCAACTCCCCTTCACTCCTACGGCCTCAGTCACATATCTTAAAGTGCTGTGCCCTTGAGTCGTGACAACCTGACCCACATCTGCAGCACGGGGGCCATATGGCAACATTATGCCTTTCCAGCCTATTGGTGAGGAAGAGGGAGGGTCAGCCTACTGAATGACTGTAACTGAAATCCTATCATTTACGATTTGTCAAGAACACTTGCCTTTGGGGAAGTTATCTTCACTCCTTCACAAATCCCGGCAGCTGCATTACATAAAACACTCTTAAAACACCTCTGGGATGATTTCCATTGTCTGATAACAATAAAATGAAAAATAAGGTCTCTCTGGAGATAGAGAAGAAGTCCCACATCATAGAGTTCACCATTCCATAGTCAGTTATTTTAAAGGCTTAGAGAAAAAGAGTCCTTTGAGGGGAAAAACCAGTAGGGAAGTGGGATAGGCTGCATCGGCAGGAGCTGGGGCACAGAGAGCCAAGTGCTTCTATCATGCCCACATCATAAAGTGGAATTGCTGGTCCTTGTTACAACTGAAGTTAGAGCCACCTCAGCTAAGTTGAATGGGTAAAGAAATTTACTTGAATGATGGAATCATAGCTCTCAGAAAGGGGATTTATCAGGCATCAGCCTCTCATTCCTCCACCTGATCCAACATATCCCTTTCTCAGGCTCATTTCCCAGATATTGGTGTAATCTAGTACAATGAAAAGAGATGGAAACTTGGGTCCAGACTTTTACACTCACCAGCCATGCAACATTGGACATGGTGATAGACAACGACAACAGAAGGAGGCTAGACTAACTGCTTGTCAAGTTTAAAATTCAACGTTAAAAATTCTCTATGCAGTGAGGGGGAGCTCACTACCTGCAAAGACAGTTCATTTCAGGCTTGAATAATTCTGACTATTAAAAAGGTCTTCCTTACACAAAGGCAAAATACACTTCTCTATAATTTCACAGAATATATCTTTGTTCTATCCACCTTTTCCTATGCAAGAGCCACTGCAAATTTGAATGCACGTATTAGAACTCCTGTCCATCTGTTTCTCACTCAGTTCGGCATACCCCTCAACTTGCCAATCATCCAACTTACTTTCCACAGAACACACAGACCAAGGTCTCCATATCCCTTTTGAAATGAGGTTGTTAGAAATCAAGAAAATCTGTAGAAACAATCTCACAAATGCCAAGTCACCTAAGACCTGAGCAATAAACACAACTTTACATGTATTCTAGTCATTGTACTTCTCTTAGTGCATCCTAAAATAGCACTACCACTTCGGCTAAACCATACTGCCACTACTACACAACGCTTCTTTTCCTTGTTCCTGTGATATTTAATTAATGTCAAATTAAATATCACAATATCATGTCAAAATTTTACACTTGTCTCATTGAGATTCATTTTATCAGAGTTCAGTCATTGGCATTCTTTTCAGACCCTCAGTCAATTCCAAAACTATTTGTCATCTGCCTACATTTTCATTGAAATTACTGATAAACTATAATGATCGTAACACGGTCAATGAAAAAGTCCAAGAACAGACCACCAAAGACTACCCTTCATCCTGATATGAATCTGCAAGATTTGGGTCTTCTGACCATCACAAGGTCAGATCCCACATTGCCCGGGCCTTACCACTCTCTGGACTTTCCCTACAACAGCTCACATATACTCCATCCTGCTGCCCCTGGCATAATTTTCAGGACTTTGGGTACATTGAGAGAAATCCCTGTTTTAAATATATATAAATAATGTTAACCACAAAAGGAGAGAAACTCATACCATGATGTGATGAAAATAACGTGGATATTAAAGTCAGAATGATCCAGGTTTGAATCCTAGTTCTCTAACTAACTTGCTGGGTGGCCGTGGGTACCCTATCACTATCAGTTCTGTCATCTCTAAAGTAGGGATAATAATCATGACCTCATAAGATTGTCCTGATTATCGGAAGTAATACATGCAAAATCTTAGCACAGACTTGGCACATAAAGGGCATATAATATAGAGTACTATTATTACAACATGTACAAGACAGACAAAAACAAAATAACTACTACCTTAAGAAGACAATAAATTTGAGGAGAAAAGAGAAAATGGTGTTCTTAGATGTTAACTGATGTTATGCGAAAGAAGGGATTGTCTAATAAAGATGAGGAATGAGGGCATTAAAAAGTTTTAAACATAGGCATGTTTCTATCTCATTGACTCTAAACAAGTTTGGCCACCCCCTTTCATTTCAAAGTTAAGTGTTATAAGACTCAAAGATGCAAAAGTTGATTCAGACCCAATCAATGCCAAGGTGAGAAGGAATGCAACATCATGCAGGGAGATAGACACAAAAATAAATAACTGAAAAGAAATACAGTGACATAAGCGAAATAAACTCAGAGTATGTGAGAGAACAAAAGAGAGAGCAGTGATCAAACTGGAGATGTCAGGTGAGGCTTTATATAGGAGATGGGGAGTCGGGAGGGTCTTGAAGGATGTGGGAAGAGAAGTTAAGGTTGAGTGGCTCTCTAGATAGTGAGGATAGGATGTAGAGATTGTGAACAGTTATGGGCCATTAAAGGATCATCCAAGGAATGTTGAGAAGTCTAGAGTGACTTGTCTAGAAAAAACAGGTGGCAAGAAAGGCAGCTGGAAAGACACAGATTCTTGCCTCTTCTGAAGGTACTTGTATGACAAGCAAAGGAATTTGGAATTTATTCTGCCAGTAAGGAGGAGCTAGCAGAGGTCTTTGAGCAGATAATGACATGATAAGATTGGAAGATGAATCTGGCAGCCTTATGGTAGAGAGGGCTTTAGTTATGACACCTCTTACAAATATTCAGGTGAAAGATGGAGAGGGCCAGAACTAAAATTGCAGCCCTGGGGATGGAGAGGAGACCTTGCATAAAGCATAATTTAGTAGAATAGGCATGACATGCATGAGAGGGTAAAAGGGGAAGAAGAAATGAGAAATGATTTTGTCAAGTTTGAGACAGTCACTAGATGGAGATGTAATTGACCAATGTGAGGCCCTCTAGACGGTAGTGCATTTGGGAGAGAATATAATAATGAATTCAATTTTGAACAGTACATCTGAGGCCATCTAAATGGAGATGTAGTCTGTTCGACATAACAGTATGGAAATCAAAAAAGAGGTCAGGAATGGAGTCTCCCACCTGTTCAGAGGAGTGAATGGGGAACTACACAGATTATGAAGAAAAAATAGGAAAAAAAAAACTTTTGTGATACCCCAATGTGAAACCTTGAAAACAAGGTAAAAATTAGATTAACGCTTGCCTAATAAACTTGTGCTGACTCCTAGCAGTCACTGCTTACAGCTGGCTGTCCTCTCTCCAGACATCACCATGAGTGGGTCAGCCTAATCACAGCAAGGCCTCTCAGTATGCTGAAATGGAATTCAAAGAGAGGAACATAAAGTAGGTGCACGTGAGGATTTCTTACCATAAATTGGATTCTGAATACCTATAAATGCGTTTTCTACCTTCCTAGACACAAGGATAAGGAATTGTATTTATCAAAAGATATTTAACAATACCTACCAATTCAAAGTAGGATTTATAAAAAAAAAAGTAGAAGGTGTGGTCCCTGCACACAAAGAATCTGTGACAGCCAACTGGACCCTGACATAAACTTTGCAATAAATGGGGTATATGTCCATTGAAATGTAGATCTTGCTAATGCAAGTACAGATGAGTACGTGAGAGATTGGGGAGTAAACACGTGTTGATAGAGAAACAGAGGTGGAGCTGTGGGTGGGTATGGGTTTGGTTAGAAATGAATCAATCCATCCCACAGAGTGTGGCTCCTCCCTGGATGGGCCCTGCTATAAAAGGGTTATTGTCCCAGACTTGGGCACCCAGCAAGCTCCTTCAGGCTACATTCTACTTGCTATTCTGACGAACAAGGTAAGAGAGAGGGAATACATCTAACTTTGTCTACTTAAGTGTTAAGCAAGGTAGATATCTAAATGTGTTCTCTAAGGCCAAAAGCTAGTGGAAGCTTGACTCTTCTCCTTATTTTTATGTCACTGTTAGTAAAAGTTTATTGCTGCATAGAAATAAAAATGACAGAAAAGTTTGTTTTTCTATGAGCCTACTCAATCCTCTATATTGATAGAATATCCATGCATTCATTCATTCCACAAACATATATTCTATATTCCAAGCAATGCTTTTGGCTCTGTTTATGCAAGAGGAAAAATACTAACTTTACTGAGTGACTCCCCTCTTATTTCTAGGTCACTGCTTATAGCTGGCTGTCCTCTCTCCAGGCATCACTATTTCTAGGAGGGGAGTCACTCAGTAAACAATAAGCAAATGAATAAGACAAGTTCTGAGAATAAGAAAAATGAACAAAATAAGAGGGATATAGTAGAAAGATGGGAGAAAGGTAGCACTTTAGATTTGGATGGCCAAGGAAGACATCTGTGGGAAATTATCTCTTGAGTTGAAATCTCAGTGACAAAAGATGCTAACCAGGGCAAAAGGTGAGACTCTAAAGCAGGAGTAAACTTGCTTCAAAGAACACAGAGAAGCATATGTAACAGGAGGAAGAGTGGCATATGGCGATGTTGGAGAGCCACACAGGGCCAGATGGTGTGAAACAAATTGGAATAATAAGGAAAGACTGTACATTATTTTCCATTTGTAAGAAGCCATTGGAGGGTGTAAAGCAGGGGGATTAACACAATGTTATGTGTTTTGAAAAGGTCACTCTGGGCTGCTATATGGAAAGCAGAGTTCTACAAAGACAAAATAGAAGCAGATCAATACATTATCATTTTTATGTGCGCGAGAATGGAAATACTAGAAATAGTGACAAGCAACTCCCCACCATTTCAAGCCAAAATTTAGGAGTGATATATGATTACTTTCTTTCACCTACACCATATACGTGTTTCTCACAATTCCAGGAAACTCTGACTCAACATGCAGAATCCATCCACTTTTCTTGCTCTCCAGCACTACTGTAGGCTCATCTCATCTCTACATTATAAGATATCCCACAACTTGTTCATCCTTTTCCACTGGTGGGCATTTGGGTTGTTTACATTTGGAGAGGTATGAAAGATAAACATTATTGCACAGGATGTTTGGTTAACTATAAGTATGCATTCCTCCTGGGAATATTTTCAGGAGTTAATTGCTGAGTCTTAGATCTACCCATTTTCCAAAGTGCTTCTGCATTTTACAGTCGGTGCCCCCAGCAGTGTCTGAGAGATTGAGTTTTCCCACATCCTCAACATTTACTATTGTCAGGTTTCTTTTCCTGGCTGTGTGTGTTCAAATTATTCTGGAGGGTGTATTGTGGTCTCACACTGTAATTTTAATTTGGATTTCCCTGATGATTAATAAAGTTGAGCACTTTGGGTATGTTTACTGGCCATTTGAGTATCTTTTTTTTTTTGGTAAAATTCCTGTGCTGTCTGCCCATTTTTATATTGGGTTGTCAGTCTTTTTTTCAGATTGATTTATAGGAGTTCTCTTTAAGTTCAGGAGAGAGCCTTTTATTAGTCATTTTGTGTGGCTTATGCCCTCCAATTCTGTAGCAGACCTTTCTCTACTTTAATGATGTCTTTGAATGAACAGATGTTCTTACCTTTAATACACTTCAATTATCAATCTTTCCTCTTTTTTTTTTGCTTTTATATATAGCATGCTTCCTAATTATATTTTCTGATTATTACTCTTACAGAGAAAATCAATTGAATTTTTACCCTGATCTTGTACCCAGCAAAACTGCTAAGTTTTTGCATTCTTATAGTTTAGCTGTTCATTCTAAACTATAATAGTTACTATAATCTGATAATTTTTCAGATTATCCAGATACAAAAATCATATCATTCTGTGAATAATGACAGTTTTATTACTCCTTTCCAAGTATTCTCAATTGTATTCTTAGTTTGTTACTCTAACCAGGAACTCAAGTACAGTGTTGAATAGGATGATAGGAAACGTACTAGTCTCATTGCCAGCCTCACAGGTGAATGTTTTCAACATTTCACCACTAAGTATAATGTTTGCGAGAACATTTTCATAGATGTCATTAATATCTTTTATTTATAAATCATGAACTAATGTAGGATTTTCTCAAATTTCTTTTTTCTTTTGTATCTATTGAGAAGTTCATGGGATTTTTCTCCTTTATCCTGTTTAAGTAGCAAATTGTTTGATTTTCAAATGGTAAACCAAACTTGAAGTTCTGGAATAAACCCCACATAGGCATGATATATTTTCTTTTTATAGGACACTGGGTCCAGATTGCTAATATTTCCTTTGAGAATTTCATATCTATATTCATGAGAGAAATTCTCCTGAAAAGTCTGTTTCATGTAATACCCTTGTAGGGTTATGGTAGCAAGATTATGCTGGATCCATAAAATGAATGTTCCCTTTCCAGCTCCCGGAAACAAGCTGGTGGCATTAGGGTTATTTCTTTCCTACACATTGGATAGAATTCACCATGAGAGTCACCTAACCTGCCCTTTCTCCCCCTCTGGAAATGTTTAAAGATGCAATTTCTTTAGTAACTATATGGTTATTTAGCTTTTCTATTTCCTATTGGCTCACTTCTAGTTTGTACTGTTTTTCTAGAAATGAGGCTATCTTATCTAAATATTCAAATTGACATTTTTTTCTTAATATGTTCTTATCTTCCTAGTATCTATACAATCTAGAGTGATGTCACCTTTTACTACCCGATATTGGTTATCTATGCCTTTGTGTTTTTTCCCCTTGATTAATATGAGGGTTTACAAATTTTATTAGATTATTCAAAGAGCAAATTTGGCTTTGTAAAGCCTTTATGTTTGTCATCCAGTTCATTAATTTCAGCTCAGTTTTTATGATTTCCTTTATTCTACTGTCTTTGGCCTTAATCTCTAGTTTTTACTCAAACTTCTTGACAGGACTTCTTAGGTTATTGATTTTTCAGCCTTTCTTCCTTTTTAACATATACATTTAAGCTATAAACTTCCCATTAGGCATGGATTTCATATGCCCCACAAGATTTGCTATTTCATATTTCCACTTAGTTAAAGCTATTTTCTAATTTCCACTGTGACTTATGCTTTCACCCATTTGGTTATTTTAAAGTCACAGCTTACTTTTCAAGCAGGGGGGAATTTACTAGTTATCTCTCTATTAGTACACTGCACTTGATTCCACTGTGCTAGAAAATAAAAGATTTCAATCCTTTACAATGGTTGGCATTTCCTTTATGCCCCACACATGGTGAAATTTAAATGATTCACGTGCCTTTTAAAGACACATATTCTGCAGTTATTAGGTACAGTGTTCAATATATATTAGTTAATGTTTTTGTGAATCATGTAGAAATTTTCTATATCCTTCCAAATTTTATCTGCTTGTTATATTAGTTACTGGTAGAGCTGTGTTAAAAACTCCCGCTATGCTTATTCATTTGTCTATTCCTCCTTCTACATCCAGCAGCCTTTTGTTTTATGCATTTTAAGGCTATGCTATAAGGTACACATCAAGTTAGATTTTTTATATCCTCCTAGCAAACTGCCCTTTTATTCTTATGAAATATACCCCTGTAGTAATACTTTTTTCCCTTAAAAACTATTCTATTATATTGTTTGAAAAATATATATTTCTCCCAACCCTTAATATTTATCTCATGTCTCTTGTAAGCAGTGTAGAGTTGTTTTGCTTAGTTTTGTTTTGTTTTAATACTGTCTGGCTACATTTGTGCCTTACTTAGAGTATTTAATCTACTTATAGTCATTATTGTCACTGCACTATTTGGTTTTAAAATATCATGTAAATACATGGTTCATATGATCCCAATGATTCCAACTATTCTACATTTCTTTTTCTCTTCTTTCTTTTTTTTATTTTTTTATTTTTATTTTTTTCACTTTTGCATGGGCAGGCTCCTGGGTCTCCAGCTCAGTAGATGATAATTCTTGCCACTGAGCCACCATTGCACCACCCCTTTTTCTCTTCTTGACCATTTGGATGTTTTAAATAATTCTCTGTCAGTTCTACCTGCATTAGCTTATCAAATTATATATTATTCTACCATTCTTTGCATGATGACCTTAAATATTATAGGATGTCTCCTTGAATAGTTAGGCTATATTTTAATAAGTACTTTAACCACTACCCAAAGAATTCAAGGGTCCTACACTACTTGAACTCTGCATGCCCCTGCAGCCTTATCTGGTATTGTTGTGTATTTTAAATCTATCTAACTTAAATCTCAAAAGTCATCATCATTATTATTATTTGTATATCCATTTAGATTTTCCAACTCCTTAACCCTTCCCATGCTCTTCATTCATTACTGTCTCTCTGCATTTCCAACTAGGGTCCTTCTTAAGTATTTCCATTTATTTAATAAGACTATTAAATCATCTTATTTAATAAGACCTCAAGGGGTCTTAGTAATGTTTCTCTCAAAGAACAACTACATCCAGAGATAAGAGGGCCTAAAGCAAAGCTGTGAAAAACGGGATAACACTTGCATCACCAGCTCTTTTGTCACTTTTTCCAATGCCCTCCTTTTCATTCTCAGGCAGTGACTTTGCCTTCCTGCAACTCAACCATCGTATCCAGAGACCTAATAATCAGGCTGTCATATAGACCTGTCTTCCCTGGGAACACCCCTTGCACCAGATCTTTTCTCCATAACTCTACCCCTTGCCCCTGTTCAAATATTCTGTTACATTTCCTCAAGCTCCTGCCTTGAAGTGATACTTAGTTAATGATACAAAGTTTCAGCTAGGTTTTGACACAATACTATCTTACAGTACATTTGTCTCTGAGAAGCCCTATGAAATAAGGCTAAGATGAGAAATCTCACGCCATTCAAGGTAGGGCAAGAAAATTGGGGAGGTCTTTAAAAATATATACATTTCCATTACAGGATATCTACTGCTGATTGGTTCTACGTGTTTGTGTGCTTGAAAAATATCTTCATTACAGCTTTAATTTTGATGGATATTTCCACTGGGCATGAATTTCTAGGATAGAACTTATTTTCCCCAATAGCAGAAAATGACATTTCACTGTCTTCTGGCTTCCATTCTTTCATTTGAAAACTCATCTGTCAGTTCTATTCTTGCTCTTGTGAAGGAAATATGTGTTTTTACATTGTGACTGCTTTGAAGATTTCCTCTCACCCTTAAATGTTCAGCAGTTTTATTGCCATATGTCTAGGTGTAGTTTTCTCTATCCTGCTTAGAGTTCAAAATGCTTTTTAAGTATGTGACTTGATGTCTTTCGTCAGTTTTAGAAAGCCCTGAGTATTTCACCCTAATTAGCCACTGTTCAAACTGACGTTTAAAAACCTGAATCAAGTTGGATAATTCTCCTTCCAAAGAACCATCTATGGATTTCCCACCCATGTAGAAAAAAATTTACAAATGTTAGATAAACATTATCTGAAACTTGTCTTTTTCTCTGACCTTAGTTGCATCATGCCCTCCCTACCAACAATATGCTAACACAGCTCCTCTTCTCCCTATATCCCTAACATGCCAAGCTCCTTCAAATAGTGGATTCTTTGTCAAAAATTCTCCACATAATCAACAGAGTAGTTCCTTCATGTTTTTCCATTTTAAGTTCAAATATACACTCTACCACAAATCCTATCAAATTCTATATCAAAACAAACCTTTTCGTTGTTATATATATATAAGTTAAAATGATCTAATTGTTTCATTTATTTGTTTGTTCCTTGTCTCCATAAGTGTAGGCATTCGGCTTTATCTTGCATGCTACTATATATCCAGAGCAGAAATAAGGGCACAGCACTGTAGCAGGTGTACAATATTTTTTTTTTTTTGAGTGAATGAATGGGTCTCCAACTTAAGGGTAAAGATCAAGCCTGGAAGAATAAATTTGGAAGTCAAGACACATGCCATCTTAAATCAAGGAATCCAGTGAGATCCCCAGGGATATCATGTACACATGATAAGAAGAAGGTCCAAGAAATAGCCATGGGGATTTTGAATCTTAACAGACAGATCAAATGAAAGGGATTGATATTTCAATCCCTGAGAAGGTGCAGTCAACAGGAACAAGGGACATCAAGGATATGTGATTTCATTAAACCTAAGTAAGAAAAGGTTTTGAAAATGAAGGAATGTATAACTATTGTCTACCAACAGTAGGGAGAGTAAGATGATGATGGTGGAGAATTGGACCTGTTTTTCAGTAACTTGAAGATCATAGATGGTTTGACTCAAAGCAATTTTAGTAAAGTAAAGGGAAAGAAAACTGAGAGAAGTGGTTGAAAAAGAAAGAGAAAGGTAGGCATTTTAAGAGAGAAAGCCCTGAATACTCTGCCAATAATCTTTGCAGTGAAAGCAGTAAATTAGGACTGTAAGAGGTCATGGTGGTGGACAGTATGCTGTCTTTAAGGGAGGGTTATTTAACATGGGAGATACTGCAGACATTCATGTGCTAACCAAACTAATTATTAGAGAAGGCAATAGTGGGGAATTACTAAACAGTGAACAATTTCAGGAATATTTTGAAAGTAGAATCAATGAAGCATATGGAATTTGAGAAATAGGAGAACAAACACTGTTTTCTAGGTTTGTGGTTGGAGCCACAAGAAGGAGGTAACTACAGAAGGACCAGGGTTGGGGACAGTGGTTAGGAAACAATAGAAGGAAATTAAGATTTCAGTTTTGTTGGGCTAAGATCACTATTAGACCCAAGTAGAAATAATGAATAGGCATTTAAACATAACACTTCTTGAGCTTAAAAGAGAGTCTGTAGGTGGAGGCATAAATTTGGGAATTGTCAGCATATGGATAGCATTTAAAGTTATAGGGCCAGATGACCTTTCCACAAGACAGTGCATTCTAGTTTGCTAGCTGCTGGAATGCAACATACCAGAATCAAAATGACTTTTAAAAAAGGGGAATTTAATAAGTTGCTAGTTTACAGTTCTAAGGCCGATAAAATGTCCCAATTAAAGCAAGTCTATAGAAATGTCCATTCTAAGGCATCCAGGGAAAGATACCTTGGTTCAAGAAGGCTGATGAAATTCAGGGTTTCTTTCTCAAGGGGAAGGGCATATGATGAACATACTCAAGGTTTCTCTCTCATCTAGAAAGGCACATGGTGAACAGGGTCAGGGTTCCTGTCTCATCTGGAAGGGCACATGGTGAACAAGGCATCATCTGCTAGCTTCTTCTCCTGGCTTCCTGTTTCATGAAATTGCCCGGGAGGCATTTTCCTTTTTCATCTCCTAAGGTCATTGGCTGGTGGACTCTGCTTCTCATGTCTATGTAGTTCTGCTCTGCTCTCTCAGAATCTCTCATTCTCCAAAATGTTTCCTCTTTTATAGGACTCCAGAAACTTATCAAGACCCACCCAAATGGGTGGAGACATGTTGTCACCTAATCCAGCTTAACAACCACTCTTGATTAAATCACATCTCCAGGGCGATGATCTGATTACAGTTTCAAACATACAGTATTGAATAGGGATTATTCTGCCTTTATGAAATGGAATTTAGATAAAAACATGGCTTTTCTAGGGGACATACATCCTTTCAAATCAGCACAGAGTCCAAATAGAGAAAAAAAGCTAATGAGTGAAGAGCAGGCTTTTTAGGGAAAGTATCCAACAACATTGGAGGAGGAATAGGAGAGTGTAGGGACTCTGAAGGAAGGTTTGGCAAACTGCATTAAATGCTACTAATATGTCTTAATCATGTCAAGAATTAATCAACATTTATTCTTTTTCACCAAACAATCAAAAGTCTACACATGCTTTATCTCCAAATACCTCATTCATACCTTTCATATTATTATTTCTGATTTTAGTTTCACCTGGTTTTACAACTCCTAAATCAGTCATTATAATTGTCTGTACAGTAAATTCTTGTTTAGACTTAGGATTATGTTTACTAAAGACTTTGTTCAGCACTGACATAAAATGAACATAACTTAAGTGTGAGTCCATAAATGGTAAAATGACAGTCAACAAACAATTTTTGTAATCTGCAAAATCAATTAAAACTATCTTAGTTATGATTAAAAACACACCTGAAAATTTTTTTTAATACATGCAACTTAAAATTGAGTGAATGTACTTTGGGTGTCTCAAACTTTTGGTAAATTGGTGTTCAGAGAGAACTGTCTCTCAACAAACTAATCATTTAGGAAATTAGCTTTTAGAGAATTATTTTCTAACAAACTGGTTTGAGCAATTCTCCTACATCTGACCACGCTGCCTTTCTTAAATTCTTCTATGAACACAGTCAGGTCAGTATATGGGATGTTCTTAACTAGGACACACTGAGGTATAGAAGCTTACCATAATCCTGCTATAAATGGGTGACGGCCATGAAATGGGCAGACTTAATAATCCTGTCAAATCTGTGTTAATTTTTCACTATACAGATGGTAGAGGGCATTTTTTAATGGTCAACTTCCATTTTTAAGGTAAAAGAGGTAGACTTACAAATGTGTCATATCAAAAAAATTATTAATACAGCCAAAAAAAATAGACACAAGAAAATTAAATCTTTCTTACTTCTACTTAGGAATACATATTCCCAAAATATGTCTACTATTCTCGAAAACATCATTGCCATCATTAAAGTTTTCCGGGAATATTCAAGCAAGGATGACAACAATGAGACCCTGAACAAAAGAGAGCTGAAGGAACTGTTGAAAATAGAGTTTCAACCAATTCTGAAGGTAAAATCACTTGCAATGTCCAAAGTTTATATCCTTTCTGTTCTTAATAAGGTGACGAATGCTTACTGTGAACACGTGGTGAAAGATGTCTTTTAAACTATGAACAGATTTAGACTTCTTTCAAAACAGGTAGAAATTGTTTCAATCTGCTTATATACAAATAATTTCACAAATGCACAAACAAAATTTCCCATGTGGTAGAAAAAGAAGGTAAATAATGCCAAAAAATTAATATAAATTAGATATTACTCCCTACTATTTTTCCTCAAGATAGAGGAAAAAGATTATGTAAAAGACAGTTCAATTGTGAATTCAAAAATGCAGATTTAGAATCAACAAAAAGAAGCACTTGCCCTACAAATCATCTTCTGATACTCTACTATCCATTTAGAAGGACTGATTTTTTGCAGACATATAAGAATCGGGTTATCAACATAGGTTCCTAAGACTAAAAACAAATAATACACCTACCTAACAGGGTTACACATTTTTAAAACAAGAATTGAAAGGCACACAAGATGAACTTTCCCTATGAATTAAGACAACGAGCATGTAAATGACTCTGAGAAGATCTCACTATGTGTATTCCCTCTCTACAGAATCCAGATGACCCTGATACTGCTGACATCTTCATGCACATATTGGACATAGACCACAATAAGAAAGTGGACTTTACGGAGTTTTTTTTGATGATATTCAAGTTGGCTCAAGCATATTATGAGTCTGCGAAGAGAGAAAACACAAAACCAGTGGCAAAAAAGCATAAAATTTATGATCAAAACAACCAAGATGAGGAAGAAGAAGAAAGAGATGAAGAAGAGGACGATGGGGAAAGGAAGAGGAAAATAAGCTGCTCAAGAAGGAATTACAGAAAGGAGCATAAGCCTAGATCAAAGAGCCCGAGGCGAAGAGAAAAAATCACGCAGAAAAGTGGCAGAAGCTGGGGCTCTGATAACTACGAGATATCCATACATGGAATCTATGAGTCTGAAGAAGCACATTCAGAAGGCAAGACAAGAGGACACTTAGGAACACAAACGGGACAGTATGAAAACAATTCGGGATATACAGGCTTTCCTGAACACAATCAATCTGTCCATGGACATTCAAAATCAAGCAGAAAGAGACACTCGCAATCACACCAAAAGAACTCACCAGACAGTTTGAGAGAACCCTCCTCAAGGCATGGACAACGAACAAGGAGTTCAACTCAGGGAAGACATGAGGAACCCACTGTTGTTCAACACAGTGATAGCGAAGGGCAGTCTGAAGATTCACAAGGTGGCTATGGGTCCGAACTTGAACACGGAACTGCCCAAGGCCAGTCAAGGCACAGCTCAAGACAATCAGGGTCTCAGCAAGGAAACCAGGCCGGTCACGCACACCCTGACACAGCAGTTCAACACTCAGGATCCCATCAAGGACAAAGGCAACAAGCTGCTCATGGACACTCGGTGGGCACTTCGAGACGTTCAGGCTTACATCACGGGGATGCAGCCTCTAATGAACAAACTGGATCTTTCCAGGGACACTCAAGAACGACGACAAGGGGACAGCCCCAATCCCACCAAGAGCACTTACCAGACACTTCTAGACATTCCTTGTCAAGGCATGGACAACACGCAAGCGGAGGAAGTCAGGGAAGACACGAGAGATCTGGTAGTGTTCAACACAGTGATAGCGAAGGGCAGGCTGAAGATTCACAGGGTGGCTATGGGTCCGAACTTGAACACGGAAGTGCCCAAGGCCAGTCAAGGCACAGCTCAAGAAACTCAGGGTCTCAGCACGGAAACCAGGCAGGTGACGCACACCCTGACACAGCCGTTCAACAGTCAGGATCCCACCAAGGAGAAAGGCAAGAAGGGAGTCATGGACACTCGGTGGGCACTTCGAGACGTTCAGGCTTCCATCATGGGGATGCAGCCTTTCATGAACAAACCGGATCTGTCCAGAGACAGTCGACAACGACGCCAAGGGGACAGCCCCAACCCCACCAAGGACACTTACCAGACACTTCTAGACAATCGGTGTCAAGGCATGAACAACAAGCAAGCGGAGGAAGTCTGGGAAGACACGAGGGATCTCGCATTGTTCAACACAGTGATAGCGAAGGGCAGTCTGAAGAGTCACAGGGTGGATATGGGTCCGAAAATGAACATGGAACTGCCCAAGGCCAGTCAAGGCACAGCTCAAGAC